>APFE031702531.1:1588-69018 GCA_000404065.3 Pinus taeda
TTCGAAACGCGTCGACAAAGGTCTTTTTTATGTGATTTATGCCGAAGCTCTTCTTATAACTATGACAGATCACAGAAGTCTCAATTCTACAAGAGTAGTCCTCTCGGCCCAAAAGTAGTCAGAAATAGTAGATCTAGGAAACGGTAGTCGGATGCAGTTCTACCAGCTTCAGATTTGGATCACCAACGGGCGCGACCCTCAAATAGCTCTGATACCATGTAGGAATTTACAGGGTAAGTTCCTCAGAAAGAACACCAAAGGACACCTCTCACAAACAGATCACAGATCAATACACCAATATTTTTGATGTGCCTGAGGCAACGCAGCCACTTCAGGCAATTTATTAATAAAAGAATGAAATTTTACATTAAGCTTCTCTCATGAACAGTTAACCTACAAATGACCCTCCATTCTCTTTAAATAGAGATCATGGACCAATCGGGTGTTAAGCCACGGATCAAGTGTCGGTAATACCAAGAAGAGAATGAACCGTTGGATCACTACATATCGTGACCGTCGGATTGTAAGTTACAAAAGTACATAGTAAAGAAACACACTTTACCTAACTCTACACTAGACCAAGTTATACTTAACTATTTCCTATGTGTCGGAATATCCTAACACAAATAATGATGCTCTATTTGGTCAATCAACTAGATTTGTCTAAGGAAACCTACCACTCACTCTATAATAGGAAAAAGTGGGCAAGTTGTGCTACAATCCATGTCTATGTACTCCTAGAGAGGGTTTCTCCCTAAAAGTCCCGCAGCTCTACCAGCTGCCTATGCATCTACCTGCACCTCACAGTGGGGCGGCCAAAAGATGGATGCACCACCATCTCCAATAGCTCCTTCTATCTACTAGCCTCCTGCAAAACTACCCTATCAATATCCAACACCTCCTAAGGACAAGTGTCAGTCAATATTGCCACCCTACCCGATGTTTGCACATTTGTCTTCTCCTCATCAATGGCTAACCCCAAGGGTGGTTGCCCATCCTCCTCCATCACAGGTTCAATATGAACCTCCAACTATTTCTCCCCAAAAGGCTCATCATGCATACTATGAGCATCCTCCTCCTCAGCTAACTCATGCTCCATCATATGCTACTCATGTTGACTCATCACTAGTTACACACTATCCTGAATGTCTTCCATAGGGTCGAATGACTGCTCATCGTAAAAATCTGACCTGATGTCGATGACTTGACATGACTCATGCTCCTCTATGTTCTATCTATGCCGAGTCATTAGCCACTCATTTGCTTTCTGATCTCTTTCTCACATGGGAACCATCGAATACTCTGCATACTCCTCTACCACAAATGGATGCATATCTGGGCTACTACCATCATCTCCACATGACTACTCATGCTCCTTAGAGGCATCATTGTATGAACCCATGGACTTGTCCAAAGAAGAGTCATCACCCTGAAGGTCATAAGGAATCCCCTCTTGCTCTAACTCTATCATCTCCCCAACATCACTCAAGCATGAGTGGTTAAGTCCCCAAGGACCCTTGTAGACAAAGAAAAGTCCCTTCCTCCTCATCTCATTCTTTCTGCATGATCCCCCAATCTTGAGCTTCTTACCCCTGGTCAACTTGCTCCTGAAAAACCCAATGTTATGCTCAACCAACCTCTCGACTAGTTCATAAGTATTAGGTGAGACCAACTACTCTCTCCTCTAAACATACAACAATCAAAACTGCAACTCCCGACAAATGACATCACAACCTCTCATACATGAGGATAAGATGGACTACATGTGGGCTATGACTCTGTCAGGATGATGTTTCCTAATGCTAAAGAAGCATTGTAACATATGTAGGATCAAATCGTCACACTCCAGATCAAACAAGATCTCATAAGTCTTAGTCATGGCCATGCCTTCTAGAATATCAAGCTTATTTCCAAAGGTAGAACCTGCATTGTTGTCCAAATCCTGGAAAGTATCTACCATCAGCTTGAAGACTCTCATCATGACATCATCATTGTAAGGAACTATAGGGGTGGTTAGTCACATGATGTTACTGAGACAAGATGCAACTAGAAGTCTAGCCCCTTCACAAGGTTCGTCCAAGAATTTATGTTGTATGAGAGCAAGCATGGGTGGTTTTAGAGCCCAAATTAATTTTTTCCCTTCTATTTGTCTCACTTTGGAAAGGAGGGCATCTAGTTCATCAAGTTTGAAGAGAACTTTCCATGTGACCCTCATTTGCCTCAAATCTGTCCCAAGTGCAAATATTTTGTGCCCTATTCCCTGCGCATCCCTTGGATGTTCTTTCTGAAGACTGGCATAAAGCCCCTTTGATAAGGGTTTGTTGTTTGTTGTTGTTGGTTTATTAAGGGAGTTTATAAAGTTTTGATCCATGTTTTAGTCCAATGAGGAATGACAAGTGCATCAAGTTGTTTTATGCATGACTCTAACTGACAAACTTCCCAACACAACCCAACACTCACCAATGTTATTCACAATAACTAACAACTAGTATTGACAAATACATAGGAGGATGTAAGGTTGTCCCATACTCTACTTAGCCACTACTTTTTCTACATATAGGTCCCCACAAGGTATCATGTTGGTGTACACACGATTCATAGCACAAACTTGTTCTTTGATGGTTGGGGGATTTGGCATTCAAAATCTCATTGTAAGCTACTGTGTTTTTATATAGTTTGGGGAGTTTTCTCATTGAAGGATTTGAACAGTAAACTGTTGTAGGTGTGCCGAATAGACTCACAGTAAATTTATGCCACTTGCATCAAAAACAGAAGTAAGTGAACAACTGACAATAGAGAAATAGTTATAGCTTTAACACAGAGAACCCCTTTCTTTCTTGAAATCTGAATGTATAGAGAGAAAATAAGAATGAATGCACTTGGTAATTGCTCCACCAAGTGGGTTTGTGCTCTATAATGTACTTGGTGGAAAAAATCAGCTCCCAATGAACAACCCATAAATTAGATCGAGACTCGGTTTGATGAAGATCAGTTCTCTTGGTCTTTAATGCAATGGAGTTTATGTTAGCTCTTTTAACAAACAGGAACTGCTTCAAAATTGGGGATAAAACATATTGTCAGCATTCTTTGTCATAGACATTCCGGATGCTCCCTTCCTGTATAGTCACTTTTGAAGTAGACCCCTCCTAATCATGGAAGCTTGTCAACTTCTCCATACTAACATGTGACTAGAGTGCTCAAATTCCCTAACCTTTAAGCAGACCCCAAAACCGCATGCATACCAAAACAACGAGCTCGATCCTTCGTTTTTTGCTCCATGAAGAATAAAGAATTTCGGCACGCACTGTCAAAAAATTTGATAGAAACTTTATCATCAACAAGAAAAAGGCCCACGGCCTCAACCAAAGATGGAAAAATACTCCTTTGCCAAACACTTCCTCCAGCTAGGAAACTCGCACAGTCTTCAAGATGCAAGCAGATAACTCTTAGAGATGAATCGAGTTCCTTAAGACCATTGAATTGTTGGGCAACAATGGAAGTTATGACCTCTATATTTCTGTCCAAACTCGCCTTCTTCAATGGTGTCGATTGGTGTCACAGGGTCTTGCCCTCCTCACCAACTCGTCCTCAGGATTTTTGGTTAGTCCGTAGCAATTAATGTGACTCCATCACAGGTAATGCCTAGTAAATTTTGATCCAAACTGCTTCAAAACTGACCTTTACACTCAAACCGCACTTTCGCTGGACCAATTCGATGGGTCATCTGGGTAATGTTGTTAGTTTGGGCCACAAAATCAACCTTCAACACTGAGCTCCATGCCTAATTAGTGTGTTGAAACCCTCTATGCATTTCCAGGAGAATTTCTCAGCTCTAGAGAATAACGCCAGACCTCTGGGATCACCAATTTCAAATCGCGCGCCACATCTTGACGACTTGATTTTTCTTGGACTTCGGCTCCTTCAGTGATCTTTGATCTGAGAAAATAATGGCTTAGTCCTATGCTAACAATCGCAAACTGATCTCTGCAATCCTTCTGTCTTGTCCCTGCTGATGAGAATTTCGTCTTTGACCCTTACTCTCAGAAATTTGGGGTTCAATTGAAATGTATTTCGTCTCCCTCAGATGGCTTTTGCAAAATAACAATGGTTGTTTTGAATGAATGATGTGGCCCCTACTATAATTTGACCAAATAATATTATTCAACCACCTTAATTAATCAAGCCTTTAGATTTTGATAATTGCATATGTCGTCCTTCGCAAATATATAAATCGACCCCTTTAAAGAAAACTTTGGCCAAGCCAATACCTTGGTTACAGAATAAATAATAAATAAATAATAAATAAAAAATTGCCTTGTTTTAAATAATTTGCTCACAAAAAAGATACGACCCCAAATAATGCGATGGCAATAAATTCAATGTTTGGTGATTTTGTTGAATGCATCCAACAATTTCTTGGAAATTTTGTCGAGTAGCTAGTGAGAGAATTTGTCGAGCTCTTTGAATAAGCTCTTATTTTGATGTAGAAACTAGGTCTTTGAAAAACCCTCCGACAATAATCGTTGCAGTCGGAAACTAGAAAAACCTGCAGGTTGAACCAAGCTCGATGCTTTGATACCACTGTAATGTCCCAAATGAGAAAAATTTGGAACAAGCACTTCACATCAAATTTATCATACATTAAGCAAAAGATTGTCATGTAAAAACAAGCAAATAAAGATCTACAATCTCAAAACATAATGAACAGGAAATTCTCATCTTTATTATATTAGAAGAACTTGGGTTTACATGAAAATACAACCCATATATCTAAGATAAATGGCCTTAAACATATCTACAATAATGCCACAATCGGCCTCCAAAACAAACTAAAAAACCAATACCCTGCAACCTGTGAACCCTGAATGGATTCACCAAGGGAAGAGATGGGTGCTCCCCCACTCTCACCGAATCACCCATGGGTTTCCGTCCTAGGGCTACTACTAGAGTAGAGAACCAGGTTCTCAACCTCACATACAAGAAACAATATCAAAACCAAGATGTCTCCAAATGATCTGCTCCTCCCCTTTTATAGATCTGATGGATAGATCTCCAAGCCTCTAGAAGCATCTTATTTTATTATTATTCTAGAAGCTCCTCCATTAACTTTATCTTAAGTGACCTTTAATTTTATTTTATTTCACTTAAGTCACTTTTGGCCCTTTTTCTCTAATTAATTATTTTTCCTTAATTAAATGACTAATTAAAGTCATTTTTAACTAAGGAAAATGGAAAATCGCCCACCATACTCTCTTCGGACACTGGAAGTCTCTTCTGAGCATCCCATCTTGTAGATCTTCTCGTTCTGATTCCAACGAGATATTACACTGAGGTGTTCCATCAAGTAATGTCCCTGGAATGCCACCTTGAGCATAATTAATTAAGTTATGCCCAATAATAAGGTTGATTTCTGAAAGTTGTCGAAATGCGATGGAACGAAAGGAAAACTGTGTGGATGATGGAATATGCCAAGCAAATTCCATCAAAACCCATAAAAACTCCTCAAAATTCCATCGGGACCCCTGATGACATAAACCTGGTCCACTGACCTGGCCATGTCCTACCCTGGAAATCCACCCTGGTTGTACTATGGAGAAAAATAAAAATTGGGACATTACATTTTGATGCAAATTATCTATAGTGCAGGAAAAAAGTCTTTCAATGGATTGATGTTGGAGTATGCATTAAAGGGCACCTCAAATTTTGTTCTTGGAAAGATTGGATGGAAGTTGTCTTGGATGATAATGGAGTATGTGAATATACCAAAATGATATTCCAAAACCAACAACATCAAATGCACAAGCACTTGCTCAGTGGAAGAAAGAAACAACAAGATCCAAGAGGATTATTCTGGAGGGTGACAGAGATCATGTGGTTTCAAACTTGCATGGAAAGCAAACTCCTTTTGCAATGTGGAAAAATCTAATAGATCTCTTCCAAATCAGCAATGATGTGAGGAAATTAGCATTGAGAGATAGAAACAGGAGCATGCAAATGCAAAAAAATGAAACCATTCCATAATACCTCTCCATATTCATTGAGGTTCGAGATGAACTTGGGGAGTAGGAGAAAATGTGCCATAATCTAAACTCGTGAGCTTAACACTTCTTGGCCTTCTGAAATCTTGGCAAAGCTGTCAGGATTTAGTTATTGGAAGAGACAAGCTACCAGATTGGGAGAGACTTTGGTCTGATTTGGTTCAGGAGGAGATCAGAAGAAACACTAGAGATGGTTTCACATCCATTGCATATGTGGAAGACGATTGTGCTCTAGTTGGTAAAGGAAATAATGTGAATGGTAAGAAGGCCCAAGGTGAGGAAAATTCCATCCAGAACAATGGTAAGAAGAAGGACCTCAACAAAATAAAATGTTTTCACTACCATGAATACAAGAACTATTCAACCAAGTGTTCGCACAAGAAATCCAACGAGGAGCCTGTAGCAGGAGCAGGAGGAGATGCTTTAGCATCTTAGTTCGAGTTAAATTTCACCCTCTTTGCTTGCATTGAAAGAACATTAAGAGAGAGTGAGTGGTACTTAGATTTTTGTGCCTCATATCATATGATAGGAAACAAGGATTTGTTAAATAGCCTAGAGGGGAAGGATCTCAAATTGCACAAAGAATTTGGAGATGCTAGGAGGTATAATACCAAAGGAATTGATAATGTCACCTTTAAGAGGGAACCAGGCTCCCATATTCACTTGAAAAATGTAATGTATGTTCCTGGGCTGAATAAATATTGATTTATGTAGCTGTATTGGAGGGCAAAGGTTATGATGTTGTGTTCAGTAAGGGAAAATCTTTTCTGAAGAATGTTGCTACTCGACAAGTTAAACAAATTAGAGTTAGAGTGAAAAATATCTACAAGATAGAGGTGTATTTCCCCATGCACGCATCTATACCTCCAGGATTGAGGTGGGGCGATGTAGAGCCTGAGTCTCAGAGTTGCAAAGATTTGGGTTAGGTACATAGGAGAGTAGTAGCAGTTGCAGTATATTCTTCTCATGGATCATTACCCTTGCTACAGGGGCCCACAACATTCAGTAGTAGAAGGATCAGTGTCATTTGATGCATTCAAATCTTGAGTGAGAGTTGTAGACTTGTTGCATTTAGATGTTGAGGAGCACATAACAGTATTGACAGCAGTGCAAGATGCCCATTACAGAATCAACAACAATGCAGTTTTCCCAGTAGATAGTGAAGAGACTAGTAATAGTCAGATGCTCATGAGACAATTGCAGCTCAGAGACACAATTGATTTAGTATTTCAGATACTTCTCAGTTGCAGTTGTTGTAGTAGCAACACCAACAGTGAGAGGGAACCTTGTTACAGTACATTCCTACAGGAGCAGGATTGAGGTTGTGCATAACCCTTTTCTTGCTAAGAGGGGGTGTTGAAATTGTAGCAAGAAAAGAATTCATTTGACTAGTGCCTTATTTAAATGGAGAAAATTCGATTTTCCACATCAGCGAGGTGACTTGGATTGTAGTTAGCTAGAGTGACATGGCCTTGTCTACTAGTTAAGTTAGTAAAATTGAGTTTGCAGGCTAGAAGTAGAGTTATGCATGAGTTTATTTCTAAGATCTAGCAATCTAGTTGAGATATTGCTAGTCGAACTCAGTTAACTGAGCTCTAGTCATTAGCTGAGTCAGTTGAAGTACAATTGAGTAGTTATGATTGGTGTTAACTCACTGATCTCCCAGTTAACTAGTCAATAAGCTAAAAATAGACCTAGTTATGCATGAAATTCGAATTACGTATTTGAGTGGATGGAAGAGGCACATTTGTATCTATAATTGTATATTGTTGAGTGTACAATTCTTTTGCACTAAGTAGGTGATCGATTCCCCTTGGATTTGCACAAGGAAATAAGGAATTTCCCTATTATTTAGGAGTTTAATTCCTCCAGGAGTGTGTAAGGAATTAGGAGGTTGGTTGAGGCTTGAATTGGCTAAGTGTTGGTCAAAGCAGGCCAGGAAGCAGAGAAGCATTTTTACAGTGAAGGGTGTGCTTTAAAGTTGAAGCAAAACATTGTAATTGTTTCTCTTTCTCATCTAAATTAATGCAAAGCAATGAAGGGATTTTTCCCAATTGAGTACCCTTGTAAAATCGTTGTGTTCCTTGTGTTTTTATGGTTGCATGTTATTGCATGTGTTTCTATTGTGTGTTCTCCTTTCCGCAGAATAGTAGGAGAAATTTTTGTCTCTTCATTTCAACTCAATTTCAAATTAGCAATAGTAAATTTCTTACAATTTCTACATCATGGATTTGAAAATAGTTATAAATTGAGAGACCTTTTGGTCTAGGTTAAAAAGAAACTCCTAAAAAACTCTTATCAATTCTCTCATCTTATATGATTATGAAGTTTTGAGATACAATATCTCTATAGAATAATATTTCATTTTATAAGTGAGTCTTTCTCTCATTGAAAACACTAAAATGATTAAACAAAATAAATAACATGAAAGATAAAAAGAAAATGATGTTAAACACTAAGCAGGCAAAAACATTTACCACTTAATAAAACTTGCATAAATATACAAAATGTAAAAAGAAACCACTTTAAAAAAATAATATTAGAAATATTATTCCATTTAAATGGTGGTGTGATTTTTCTTTAATAAAAATAAACTATAATATTATAATAAAGTGATAAACCCGAAGCCATCAGTTTCTTGTAAGAAAAAGAAAAAGTAGTTTTATCTTCATCAACATATTGATCGAGATATTTTTTCTTCCCTACATAGAACTCTGCTTTGAAATTTTCGTCATTTTAGCGGTTTTTTTAACAGGAAAATAGTTTTATCTTTACCAACAGTTTGTTCGAGACATTTTTCCTTCTTATATTATAGCCCTTTGCTTTGAAAATGTCGTCAATTTAGCGTGGTATTTTTTAACAGAATTCCGCCAATAAATTGGAGGAAAGCTGATTGCAAAATCAGAGGAAAATGTCACATGCGCTCTTCATAGGTTAACCCTTTTTTTTTTCCTTATTTTGACTCGTGGAACTTTCATTCAAAGCAAAATTTTCACGGTGGAAGTTTTTTTAAATAAAAGGGAAATGCATCTTACATCTCGAGTTAAGATTAGTTATTATTTGAAGAGTTTTGTGTTAGTTTTGTTGGTCTGTCTTTAAGATGATTGTATAATTAATTTATGTAGTTTTGACTCAAAGATATTTGGTTATTAAAATTATTCAAAATTACATTTGGCGTGGGCCATATTAATTTTTAGTATAATTAATTTTTTCTCACAAAATTTTGAACTAATAACATTTTACAAGTGCTTTAACCAAACTGTAAATATTTAATAATTAAATCTTATTATTTTAGATCTTAAGCTTTTGTAATCTATAATGTAATAAGTATGTCTTTATTAATTACATTAATGTTGTTTGGTCGAACTAATATGATTCATCCTCAAAACAAAGGTTTGAAATGTCAGCCAGATAACATTGATGTAATTAATCCAAAAAACATACTTATTATCTTACTATTTATTAAAATTCAAATATTTTTTTAATTTATTTTATTAAAATTAGAATTTAAAAATTATTTATGTTTTCACATTGTTTTTAAGTAATTACTTAAAATCTTGATAATCCATTTTGAAGACCAAAATACTCTCCAACAAATATTTTATCCCTGAAATTCACATTGATCTAGACCCAAAAAAATAAGACTCAACCTGTATTCTGACCCATTAAAAAGGCTACAGACAGTATGTCACCATTAATCCTAAGCTCAACATCTTCAAAATTATGGCTATGGTAGATGATGAAGTATGCTTCTCTATAGGATAGTAATTCAAGTGAGAAATAAGTATTGTGTAACTATTGGAGCATAAAATTATTTGCAGAATTAGAATGTTTTTCCAAATTTTAAGAATTAACAAAATGAATGTTTTGATATTATGATAAAAATAATTAAAAATGAAATGAAACAAAGGTTACATAGTAGCTAGTATTTGTTGTTGAGCTTAAATATAGCTTAATTAAATAAAAAATAAGAAAGACAAAGATTTAATCACAAAAATAAAACAACATTGTTGAATACCATCACCAAAAAATAATAAATATGATTAATATTGTTTATATTAACATACAAAACAATATTGTTGAATGCCATAACCAAAAATTATGAACATTATTAACATTTTTTATATTAACATACATATATCTATGTGTCTATTTTATTTTTATTAATACATATATAATTGTTTATAACTAGCAATTGCACTGGATGTTGCAAAAGAAACACCATAAGGCAATCATAGGAAAGATTTACATAGCCTAGGAAAGAGTAGCATTAAATTGTCTCTTCTATGATGATAGTGAAAGTGTCACCAGATGAGAGTAGCATTAAATTGTTACTCTTCCATGATGATAGTGAAAGTGTCACCAGATGTTTTGAAAGGGTGTAAGTAGAATTTTAGATGTTAGTTAAAAAGGGGGGTCTCAAGAATTGCATCATTGACATGAGAAGAGTATCCACAATATCAGGTTCTCTCTTTTTGGTTATTCGGTGTAGTTGTCAAAGAATTCACTATAAAGATAGCAAAGATCTCTATCCTTCGAAATTATTGACCAGAAAACTCTGATTTGGTATTTTGGTTAAACATCCATATGTATTTACACTTGCAACACTCAGGTTTGAAGTATTTGTGTACTTAAATGGTTGGAATTTATTCACACCCTATTCGTATATGTCAACTTTATTTGGGATTCAAGATTTTCCGCAATTGATATAGCTCTCTTGGGTTTCATTCAGATCCATTTACATTGTTCCGCCAATTCAAACTCCAACAAACATTTGTATCATTCTCTTTTTTATTAGTCTATGGACTAGACCGTAGTGACCCACATCAAATGATTTTGGATAAATTATAAGAAGATCAAGTTGAAGCCAAAATATGAATCTTTTGAACTCAAGGATTTTGAAAATCTCAAATTACCATACTCTACCACAAGTATGGTAAATTTGAATAATGAGGATGAACACATTTGGTCTTTGAATCCTAGAAAGGACTTTGAGCCTAGACTAGGATACCAAAGCTCTTTTAATTGATGATGTCAACAACCCACAAACAATGGAAATTCAAATGCTTGTCCAAATAAAAATATTCATGAGTTCACTTTTAACTAATAAAGTTTTAACATGGAACATTATTCAAAAAATATACTAATTAATGAGCTCATGCTTGTTGGTTGTAATTTTATTTTCAAAGCACTCCGTGTAAAAATAAAGGTACCTTCAAAATTGTTGAATGAATTTAAAGAGAAACACTTCTTTGAAAATTTTGATGAGATTTGTAAAGGTGGGGTTTAATACTTTCCCAACCTCTTTTTTGAAAACTATTTATATTACTTTAAATTGTTGGTTAATATTTTGAAATATTATAAATATATGTTACAAGTTGGTTTTACTTAATTTCAAAGGTTGTAATGTTTTTGCTTCATTATTGATAACAACATTGAATCTCCTAATACAATAAGTTTTCCATTTAAACCAATGAACATGATGGTCAAGGTGGGCAATACTTCAATTTTGATGGGGTATGCATTATCTGAAATGTATATTTCACGAAAAAAAGAAAGTTATAAACACTAATTGTATATAAAAATATATGTCAATGTGTTTTATAGTCTCATTGATGAGGCACGCATTAACTCCAATCTACATTTCAAAAACTATAAGTCAAAAGTAGAAAAAAATAATTATATGATGCTAAATGTAAATGATTAATGTATTTTATAGTCTCTTATCTATATATATATATATGAAAATTAACAAAAAGATCCAAGATTTTCTTTATGTTTTAAACATTAAACTTATCCATTATCTCTAGAGTCAAAATTTAACATAAATTTGTATAAATACAACAAAAGTTAGGATGGATCTCCATGTAATATATATGATTTAACTACTTGTTTTTTATTAAAACTAAAAACTCTCGCACTTTTAAATAAGTCAAATGGAATCTAGGGAAGTTTGGTGCTTTTAACTAATTCTCAAAGTTAACAGGGAATCTGTACTTGTAGTATTTGACTAGATATAATACTACTACTTTGAATGGGGCCAACACGAATCCACTGTCCCCATAAATTTTCCAATAGTATATCTACTCTTATTTCTTATAAGGAGATATTTGTATTCAACTAATATAAATACTTTTAGAGAGAGATCAACACGAATCAAATGTCAACAGATTCCCGTCAACTAATTCCACTATTGGATAGAGATGGACATGAATCAAATGTCAACAAAGTTCAATATAAATATGTACTTTATAGGCACAATTAGTGGCTTTGATTTACAAGAAACTATCATATTCATATGGACCGACTTAAATAAATTCCATTATTGGAGAGAGATTAACACAGATCAAATGTCAACAAATTACCCAAAGGAACAAAAGCAACTGTTGAATATTTGCAAATAGTTGGAAAAATAGAATTGTTAAATTCGTATTTTAATATAAATATATACTTTATAAGCACAATTTGTTAGTTTGATTCACAAGAAATTGTATGTGCATATGGACTCATTTAAATAATAAATCATCGATATTTTTATATTAAATTAAAACACCTTAACTAAGCATGGAACAAGGAAAGATTTCCTTGAAATCTGCACTTTCACCCATTTCCTCGAATATTTATCAAACCTTTTTAAAATCAAAGAGATCAGATAAAAATAAATACAACTTGTATACACTCATGGAACATTTCAACCACTCCCTCAAATATTTATCAAGCCTTTTAAAGCAAATAGATTTGATAAAAATCCATACAACTTGGATACACTCATGGAACATGTAAGGACTATCACGAATCCTGTAATTTCCACCATTCCCTCAAGATTTATCAAGCCTTCTAAAATAGAGGTTAGAGGTCAGATAAACAGATACAGTTTGAGCACATTCAACATGTGGACTAGTTTTCTCATTAATAATTAATATGTTTCATTCAAATGTTCAATCTTGGAAGAAAATCACATCAAGGCTCTAGGTAGGTCTTCCTGGTGCATATCGCTAGTAGCTACAACTTCTGAATAACATAGTTGAAATTTCACGGGCTAGCCACTTGACCAATGAAAATTCAAATTGACCAAGATTAAATATAAGAAAACCAAGGAAGAAATCCAGTAACCAAGTCAATATGAAAATTGACTAGATAAGAAATTGTGGAATCTTTGATGCACAGATGTTTATGTATAATAAGAATATGAAATTTACTAGAATTTTTGTTACATATGGATGAATGGCATGGTTATGGAATTTTTTCCTTTTCTTTCTATGAATTGTTTCGATTATTGAATATGTTGATCTCTAAACTAGCTTAGCCTATGCCTCAAGTCAAAATTTCCCTCTCAAGTGATTGCTACCTCCATTTATTTGCAAACTTAGTGAAGTCAATGTTAGACTACAAAGTTTCCTTGTTATTTAGCATTTGTTAACCCTAGACTTTGAAACTGCACCAAGACAATATTGACGAACATCAATAAATCAAACAAAACTCGAGCAATGTAAAATTTAGAGGGAGACTTATGACTATAGAGAGTAAGATACCATAAATGTATTGAATAATTTCAATTTTACATAATCTTATAAGGACACGACCTCGAATATCAAACTATAAACCAATATAAAATGGTGCAAAACCTACAATTCATAAAACCTTAACCAACTAATCAACAATTTTATTCACATTGATTTTCTCGAATTAAATATTTCATATTTTAAATAAACATGATATACATAAAACCTTAACAATTAATAAATAATCTTATTAAGATGATTTCCAATTAATTATTTTACCTTTTAATTAAACACAATATACTCAATAAACTACACACCCTTCAAACCATGATGTAGAATCTTACTCCATCATCCTCATGAAAACTATAATGATTTCTCATTAAAGCGCTAGTCTAAAAGGTTCGCTATCTCGTGTTTGAGTGGTGTTTTTCCCATGTGGACTCTCCACTTATGCAACATCTCAAATCCACCACCAATGGAACTTATAAAATCATTTGCCTTTGGTATCCTAACTCTCTCGTAGGATATGGAAAGTTAAATATCATTCCAAAAGCAAAGGACCATGAAAGAGGCATGAAAGTAACTACATGGGAACTTAAATACCGTTTCAAAAATAAAAAGCCATGGAAGGGACCTGAAAGTACTTCTTCTTCTTGATTTTCGAAAGTCAAAACATTAGGCACATCTCCCAAACACTTCTTTAAAACTAAGTATTTTCACTACCCAACCTTTTTAAGAAACTTGTGGTATAAGCTTTCCTCGTGTCTCTTTTCTCATCAAAATTGTCCAATTATAGTTTACAAACAATAAACCAATGAAGATTTTGATTTTTGAGTTTTTGAGGCCAAATAATTTAGTATATTGCCATTATATAACTAGGTTTTCCATTAGTGGCAATATCCAAATAAGGTTGGGCTTCATTCCATGCATCAATCCCTTGTTTAGTACAATGTGGAATATTTATCATGAAATAGAGATCACGTTTAACGTTGAGAAAACTAAATTGCTTCACACATGCCGGCATGGAATTCATTAAGACTCACGTGATACATCTTTAAATTTTTAATGACAATGTGTCACATGTTGTGTTCCGGTAAGGTGAAGTGAAAAGCCTAGTGAGGGTGGATCTCAAACAATTACTCCACCTCTTTGTAATGCGAAGACAAATTTTATATTAGAAGAGAATATAGGGAAGTAACACATATTATAGGCGATTTCACGATGTAACTTGCAATATGTATTCATGTTATTAGTTAAAAGAATATATAATATATATATATATATATATATATATTGATAATTTGTATATATGTGTCAATATTGTCTTTAAGATTTAGTTATAAGATTAGTTTATAAATTAAGGAAATTATATATATATGGAAATACCTTGGATTTATGAGACAATAGAAAAGTTTAAAACTAAATTAGTGAACACATGGCTCTACAAGTCATAGGCTAGGGCAGTATAAGTCTACACTCTCAGTATATCAACGCATTATTGTATAAGTTGGTCTAGTCACTTGGGCAAGATTTGACTGTGAATTGATGAGAACATAATTAAGGCTCATAACCAAATATGACAAAACACATGAATTGAATAGACCACAAACTAATGAATTAAATGAGTTGACGACTGCAATATGAGTTGAGTTCACATACACTGTACATTATTCAATAGACCATAAACTGAGATAGCAAAGTAAGCTCCTGAGTGAAATATAATCTTGTCTCTATGTGGTATAAATATTTAAAGACATTGACAATATTGAATTGCTGGGTTGCTGGTTTTTCTCTGCTCCACATTTTGTAGTTGATGTGTCCACGGAAATTGAATTTCTGAGGGTTGTCAGGCTCAAAGACTTCACTAAAGAAAATGATGGCAAGGAAAATCAACATGATGATAACTTCACTAAAGAAAATAACGGCAACGAAAATCAACGGGATGATATTAATAGCTTGCCACCTTGAGTGAGTCGTTATTAAAGTTCCCCACAACCTCGACCTTGAAGGAATTACACTCGTAGCACAACAAATTCTCCTCATTCTTCCATGCTATATGGTCATCGTCCAATGCATCTACATTCTTTCTCTTGCTATACCCGAATCCACATAAGCTGGGTGGCTTGCAACACCCAGACTCCAAACAAACCAATATTCCCTTGCTTTTGGGATAATAAGCATAAGCCCTGGAACTGCACTTTGGATTACAAAAAACCTGCATATTTATAACCCATAAATCAGTGAAGAGAATGCCCATCAAATATTTTATATAGAAAAATCTATATTAACACACCAAAAAAAAAGTTGAAAAGAATTGAGGGGAATACTAAATAAGAAAATTTTGAACTGTGGACCCATTGCAGTACCTGTGGTTGTTGCCGCTGTCAACCAGTTGAAGTACCTATGGTTTTTTCTGTTGTCAAAGTGATATCTCTAAGTGTCTTAGCATTAACAGCACATGTAAGGAGAGGTGCCACTAGAGACGGGAAAATATCCATGAGCAGAAATCACTGCTGGAATTCTCTCCTCAAATAAAACATATAGACACAGAGGAGGGGAAACCATTTGAAAACCCCCAATTTAAGTAAAAAGGGTCTTATCGAAAATCCTTTTCTCTATACAAAAAAAGGGTTTGGCCCTTTTTCATTCCTTTCCTTAACTAATAATTTTGAAAACTCATATTATAATAATCAAATCGCAAGCCTGAATAATTGAACCAAAAACTCTTGCTCAAGAAGGGAGTAGACAATAGGGGAGGAAAAGAACCTGGATAAAGAGGAATCAACCAACAATAAAGATTGTTATGGTTGAATGCCGACCTTGAAGGGTTGAAACTTTTGAAAGACTGTCATGGTTGAATGTCGACCTTGAAGGGTTGAAGCTTCTGAAAGACCGGTCTAAAGTTGTGCCCTAGAAACCAATTATACACTTGTAATAGGATAGATAACCAACCCAAATGAGGGCTCTTAATTTAAACGTTAAGGAGACAACATAAAGAAAGGAAATGAGAAGTAGGGTTTAGGAAATTCACTAGCTTTAATTACTGGTAATCTTATCAAAAGAAGAAATACTAATACTTGTAATTCGCTAGCTTTAATTGCTAGTAATCTTATCAAAAGAAGAAATACTAATACTTGTAATGTGCCTTCACCTGAGGATGTCGTTTCCTCAGAGATCTGAAAAGAAATATGAGAGGGGTTTTCCTTTGCCCTCATTAAAAAAACAAATATGTTGTATACTATGATAAGACTAGACGGGGGCGGAAGGTGGTGCGATCCAATGACGATAAACAAAAATTAATGAGGCTCCATGAGTGGAAATCATTGGTGGAATTCCTCCTCAAACACAACATATGCACACAAAGAAGGGGAAACCATTTGAAAAACCCCAATTTAAGTAAAGAGGGTCTTGTTGAGAATATTTTTCTCTATAAAAAAATGTTTGGCCCTAGGCCATTCCTTTTCTTAACTAATAAATTTGAATACCCACGGCCATTCCTTTCCTTAACTAATAAATCTAAAAACCCATATTATAAGAATCCAATTAAAACCCTAAATAATTGAACCAAATACCCTTGCTCAAGAAGGGAGTGGGAAATAGGGGCGAAAAAGAACCTAGAAAAAAGAATCAACAAGAAATAATCTCTCTGTTGGTTAAATGTCGATGCCCAAAGATCGGTCTGAAGCAGTGCCCTACAAACCAACTATACGCACCTGTAAGAGGATGGATAACCAACCCAAATGAGGGTTTTTAATTTAAACGTTAAGGAGACAATATAAAGAAAGGAAAATCAATGGCTTTAATTACTAGTAATCTTATAAAAAAAAAGAATAATAATGCCTGTATTGTGCCTTCCCCCAAAACCGACATTGCCTCAGAGATTTGAAAAAAAATAAGAGAGTTTCCTCAGCGTTCATCCAAAAAAAAGCATTGTATATTGTGATAAGATTAGACAAGTGCGAAATACCTCAAGAATGTAAGCGTAGAGTATAGACGGTGTAGTTAGAAAGCGCAGTATAGCCGATGTAGTTAGAAAGCGCAAAGTATAACTGGAATTTGTTAGAAAGAAAGGTCTCCCCATAACGTAAATGAATGACTCATTTAACAGTTTAGACAGGTGGTGATCCAAGGGTGGAAAATATCTTAATCGTTTAACATCAGATCAAACGGAGCATAGCAAGACAGCTAAGATGAGAGAGGAGTTTTTCCTAAATGGAACGCCTTTTGATGTAATTAAATTTATTAAAATATGTTTTTAATATAATAATAAGACATTTTAGATTGAAATATTGTGAAAAATTATAATTCGTGAAAATAGAAATAATAGAAAAAAGAAAAAGAAAAATTCAAAAAGTTAAATAAAAAAGAAATAAAACAAAAAACAAAATTAGTAACTAATAGAAATGGAAGTTACTAAACAACCCATAATAATTCCTCAACTAATCACCTTACAAATAAATAAATTTAAATAATAAAAAAAAAAAATTCCTAATGTTAAACTATGCATAAGCGTCATATATTTTTTGGTCAAAGACAAACTAATACCCAATCAAAGGAAAAATTGAATGCATTATACCATGCCCGCGGTAGGTATAATAAATCCACTGTGTTGACCGCCGAAGCTGCGCTGTTTGCAAACGGTTCTATGTCTGCCGCTAATTATTGAATCAAATTCCTAGAGATTAAAGTATGTTAAAAGGAATTTGCCAAAATGGAAGCAGTTGAATGCATTTCATCAGCCGATGGCTTTACAATAGTTTGATACTCAGTTAATTTCGTAACCATAAATATTTTCACTTTAAGCTAATTTGATTTCATTTTAAGCCATCTGAAACGATTCAAGTCTGGCAACACATCATTGACTTTTATAAAGAGTAGTCTAACTTGTTGGGTTGTGTTATATTCTTTCCATGACTAGCCTACCTAGTTCACCAGGGGGTTAGAGGGGGGGCATAGCACCCCTTCGTTGTGCCGATTGTGCAGTGGGGGGGTCTGTCCCGGGAATTTTTTTTGGACCCTATATTAGGTTGGGCGGACCTACCTATGGTTTTGTGCATGATTTTCACACATGGTTTTGGACGCGATGGTTTTCGATCCATAGTTTTGGATGCGATGGTTTTCAGTTCATGGTATTGGATGCTTCGGCATGTATAAATATGTATTGTAACATTGAAAGGAACATAATGAAAAATCAATCTGGTAGTCCCGGTTTTGGGATCCAAGGGAAAATCTCTGAATATATGTGTTTTATGTGTTATTCTCTCGCATTTTTTATTTTCTGTGTTTTAGAATTTGTATGCAGTTAATTTTTGTACAGGGTTAAAACCTATAGAACCAGGCCACAAATTCGCCCAGAAAAAAGTGGAAAATTCAGCATGATTTTTGTTAAAATTCGACAAAAAATTTAGGAAATCTGGGTTATAGCTATCAAGCTTCAAGATTTTGGGTGCTTAGGGGATTTTGATGGTGTTGAATCTATTTCCACCATAAAAAATTGATTCAAACACTCATATGATCATATTTTTGATTAAAAAAATTGTTGGATTCTGATGACAAATAACTTTCTAGGCGAATTTACGGTTTCGTAGACAACGCCCTTTTAAAAATGCTAAAAAAATATGCCAAAATGGAAGCATTTGGATCAAGCCTGGAATTTGACGTCTTGTCAAATATATTTTGCATTCTAGGATGTATTTGACGGCGAGTGATTTTTTTTACGTAAGGTTTGACGTGTCCTATACATCTGCAACTTGTCATTTTGATGTCTAATTCCAATGATAAACTGTAAAAAACTATAATATCTCTATTTCATAAGAGTCGGGACTTGGGACTGGTACACAGGATAATTCAAACTTAATGTAATTTAAATGCTCCAGCCTCTGACTACCTACTAGCCTAGTACCTAATAGGAGTAATTTTGACGTCTAATTCCAGCGATAAACTGTCAAAAACTATAATATCTATATTTCATAGGAGTCACTTAGGACCGGTACACAAGACATTTCAAACTTAATGTAATTTAAATGCTTCATCCTCCAACTACCTACTAGGCTAGTACCTAACAAGACTAACTCTTTCCATCCGCAGCTCCACCCATACTAAAGATGATGTGCAAATTTAATCTGGAGCTACCATCACCATTCACTACTAGTTTCTACCTAAGTGGAGGGTCAGAGATGAATGCGATTTTAAAGTTTTCTTTGATGCCACGATAAACCAAATCTAATGAGACGTGCAAACTGCAATCTTAACTATTCATGACCCAAGTGCCCAGGAATGTCTGCCAACAATCTCACTATCATTTTGAAAATGTTCACTGTCCAAGCCATTGACAATGAGATTAGTGGAATCCAGCTATGAATGTTAGGGTCCCACCCTAACCCCCTTATCTATGTAATGGGACCACGTCATAGTCAAGAGTCAATAAAGCCCATATTAATAATTGTAAGTGGTTAATCCGCAATTAATAACGGAACCACAGTTAGTTGCAAATGGGCCGTAGCATTAGATAGATGGTATTAGTAATACGCGGTATTGGCCCGTGGTATTGCATGTAGGAGTCATATATAAAGGATAGAAACTCCCTGCGAGGAGCATCGTCTCTTATTTTGTAATCGAGCTCTGCTCTATTGGAGGTTGCCCCCTCGAAGAGGCAAGTGAACATTACTCTCTGAATAATAAATTCATTGCTATTCTGTGTTCTGGGTATCTTTTCTTCGCATATTGTATATTCTGGGTCTCTTTTCTTCGCATATTCTGTATTTGGGTATCATTTGTAGGTTAAGAGCATAACACCTTCTGCAGAGGCGAAAACCACCTCAGATGAATGTGGGGATGTGTACTTGGCTTCTTCACGTACACATTTAGATCATGAGGCATGGTTGGTTGACTCAAATGCATCCTTTCACTTCACTCCCCATAGAGAGTGGTTCTGCGAGTATGAGAAATATGATGGTGGTGATGTATTCTTGGGGGATGATAGGAAGGCTAGAACCATTGGTCGTGGAAAAGTAAAGTTGAAGTTGGAAGGTAGAAGGGTTAGAACGCTTCTGGATGTTATACATATTCCTGCATTAGCTAGAAATCTAATTTCTATAAGCAAGTTGGATGATGCAGGTGTAAAAATAGTGTTCGAGAAGGATACCTGCAAAATGGTTCAGGGAGCACTAGTATTGATGCGGGGAGTTCAAATTGGAACTCTGTACAAGATGCACGGTAGAACTATTATTGATGGGTGCAATAGTTCTGTGGTTCCTGAAAGTGGAGCAAAAAATCTAATGGTCTCTGGAAAGAAGACCATGTTGTGGCATCAAAAGCTTGCACATATTGGAGAGAATGACCTTCAAATACCTCATGTTAAAGTTATGGTAAAAGGTATGAGTAATAGCTATCTAGATTTTGATTTCTGTGAAAATTGTGTATATGGGAAGTAGAATTGGGTGAGTTTCCCCTTTGGTGGTAAGAGGGCGAAACATATATTAGAGCTTGTGCACAATGATGTGTTTAGACCTGTGAAGGTTCCATTACTGGGTAAGTTTGTGTACTATGTATCATTTATAGATGACTTCTCAAGGAATACATGGATATATTTCCTTAAGAAGAAACCTAAAGTCTTTGACAAGTTTAAAGAATTTAAGGCTTTGGTGGAAAACCAGACAGAGAAGAAGATAGAGGTGCTGAGGACAGATAATGGTGGAGAGTTTTGTAGCAAGGAATTTGAATAATTCTATAAGAAGTGTGGTATATCACGGTAGAAGACTACTCCATATACACCTCAGCAAAATGGAGTTGCAAAAAGAATGAACAAGACATCGATGGAAAGGGCAAGAAGCATGCTCAGTGGTGTTGTGTTAGGAAAAGAATTCTGGGCAGAGGCGGTGGATACTGCATGTTACCTGGTCAACAGGTCACCTTCATTAGCATTGGAGGAGAAGACTCCACAAGAGGTATGGACCGGTAAGAAACCCTCTCTTTCACATCTAAGGGTATTTGGATGTGATGCATATGTACATGTTCCAAAGGAGAAAAAAACCAAGTTGGATAATAAATCTAAAATTGCATCTTTGTTGGGTATTAGGATGGTTTAAAGGGTTACAATCTTTGGAACCCAGTAACAAGGAATGTTGTGTATAGCTGAGATGTGGTGTTCAGAGAGGTGAAAGATGTTATTAAACGTGAAGTCCAACCAAAGGAACCTCAGAAGATAGAGTTTGACCTAAATGAAGAAGAATCAGACTCTACAGTAAAGGAGGAATCAAAATATGAAGAGCCACAAACTCCGGCCATGAGAAGATCAGTTCAAGAAAGAAGACAATTTGAAAGGTATAGTCCATATGCTTTCTGTTCAAATTTTGCTTTGTTTTTTACTGATGATGATCCCAGAACTGTGAAGGAACTAGTGGATTCAGAGGATGGAAAACTCTGGAAAGAGGCCATGGTTGATGAAATGACATCTTTACACAAAAATGAGGCTTTGGATATGGTGGAGTTGCTTGTTGGAAGGAAACCCATTGACAGCAAATGGGTGTTAAAAATGAAGAAAAATGCAGAAGGAAAAGTGGAGAAATACAAAGATCGGTTGGTAGCAAAAGGTTATTCCCAAGTGTTGGGAATTGATTTTGGTGATATTTTTTCTCCCGATGCCAATTTAAATTCTATTAGATTACGTTTATCTATTGCTGTTGCTTTTGATTTTGAGGTAGAACAGATGGATGTGAGGACAATGTTTCTTCATGGAGATCTAGAAGAGGAAATCTACATGAAGCAACCTGAAGGCTTTGCAGTGAAGGGTAAGAAAGAACTGTTATGCAAGTTAAAGAAGTCTCTGTATGGGTTAAAATAGTGACCAAGGATGTGGTATCAAAACTTTGATACATTTATACTGGGACTTGGCTTCACCAGAAGCAAAGGAGATCACTGTGTGTATTTTAAATTAATTGGTGGCCGTGTTATTTATCTGGTCTTGTATGTGGATGATATGTTGCTAGTTGGGAATGAAAAAGAAATTATCCAGGACTTGAAGACCAATTGTCCTCCAAATTCAACATGAAAGATCTTGGTGTTGCAAACTTTATTTTGGGCATGGAAATTAAAAGAGATCGGGCAAAGAGGAAGCTCTAGTTAAACTAGAGGAAGTATGTCGAGACAATATTGTAGAGGTCTAATATGCAGAATAGTAAACCGGTGAGGGTTCCTATTCTTGTAGGTGTAAAGTTATCTGTTGAAGAGTGTCCTAAGACACAAGAAGAGGAAGAGGATATGTCCCGTGTTCTAATGCAAGTGTAGTCCGTAGCCTGATGTATACAATGGTCTGTACTAGACTAGACATTACATATGCAGTGGGAGTATTGAGTAGGTTTATGTCAAAACTAGGGAAGGAGCATTGGATCGCAGTGAAGCGGGTTTTCAGGTATTTACATGGCACTAGTGATAATGGTCTGTGCTACCAAGGAAGACCAGGATTGGACAAAGTTTTGGATATTTGTGGCTTTGTTGATGCAGATTGGGCTAGAGATTTGGATCTGAGAAGATCTACAAGTGGGTATGTGTTTAACCTATTTGGAGGTACAATCAGTTGGATGAGTGAAAAACAATATATAGTGGCACTATCAACTACAGAGGCAGAATACATCGTAGCCACTCATGCAAGCAAGGAAGCAGTTTCATTGCAGAGATTGTGTTCAAGTATGGGGTTAGTACAGGAAGCTATAAGGATAGACTGTGGTAGCCAAAGTGCATTTTTCTTGGCAAAGAACCCTGCATATCATTCAAAGACAAAGCACATTGATGTTCAGTATCACTTTGTGACGGATATGATAGAAGACAAAAAGATGTTGCTGGTAAAGGTGGACACTTTGAATAATACTGTAGGTGAATTAAAAAAATATGTGAGCTCTGAGAAGTTCTCTTGATGTAGAGAAATAATGGGTGTCGCAAGCCTAGATAAATGACTAAGCTCTCTTGTGGCCCCTTGCGGAAAGAAAACAACTAGTGGGAGAATGTTGCGTTGTGTTATATTCTTTCCATGACTATCCCACGTAGATAACCAGTGGATAGAGGGGAGGTCACAGGGGGTTTGAGGCGTACTCATAACCCCACTTGATGGGGTCCGGGGTAGTGCCTCGAAAAATTTTGGTCTTGGACCCTATGTTAGGATGGGTGGACCCACCTATGGTTTTGTGCATGATTTTCGCACATGTTTTTGGACGTGATGGTTTTTGGTCCATGGTATTGGATACTTACACATGTATAAATATGTATTGTAACATTGAAAGGAACATAATGAAAAATCAAGCTGGTAGTCCCGGTTTTGGGATCACGGGGAAAATCTCTGTGTATATGTGTTATGCTCTCGCATTGTTTATTTTATGTGTTTTAGAATTCTTATGCAGGTAATTTCTATAGGTGGTTAAAATCTAAATAAGAATCCTTCATAGGGATATTTTTCTAGGGCTTCCAAGAAATTAGGGTTATGGAAATATTAGGGTTTAACCATTTTCAATAATGCGATATTAACATCAATGACAACTTTTACCAGTAGCTGAACCACCCCCAAGGTGACTGTTGCACTGGACTGATCACCACCCTCCTATATGGCGATGATGCATAAGCCACTAACCACACTAGGTGGTATGCACCCCCAATCCTCTAAGGCTCCAACCTAGTCTTCTTGATGACTCCAATCCTCTAGGGATCCAACCTTTTGGTTTATATCTTCAATATCATTTCAACAATTATTCAAGGCTCCCAATATCTTCTGCAGCAAGCCCTGAAAATATTTTTTCCTTCAAAAATGCCCTTAATTGATCATACGCTTAGCGCATGAATGAATATTTTACCAATTGCAAAAGATGTCTCCAAGACTCTTCATGATACCCAAACCAAATTATCCAATATTACTCCATGAGGGCCTTCAATAATACATCATGTTGTCTTCACTAATGCCTCCAAGTCATCTTCTTAGATCCTTCAATAGTTTCTCCAAAAGGAATTGCTCCAAGTCTTGAAATGCTTTGAATAATTGTCCAAAATAAGTCTTGAAACTTGTTATAGGTCCACCTTCAAAAAGGTCTTCAATGTGCTCCAAAAGGGTATCTATGGGACTGCTTGGAAAAAACCTTCAATTGTAGCTATAGTATTGTTTTGATGATGGTCCAAACCTAGCTTATAACAACCTTAAAATATGCCCCATAAACACCTTCCAATAAACTACTATATAGAGATCTCTCCTGAACTGCCTTTATGTCAATGCCTCAATGTTTCTAAGATAGAGGTTAGATTTGTCCACAAGATTGATTCAATAAGTTTGAGAAACACTCTTATTATATGTCAAAATCAGTTCTTAATATGCTTAAGGTTTTGCCAATATTTATTCCACAATTACGAGTAATGCTAAAAGTAGTTTGTCTCTCAACTAAGCCATAAGAGGACTTAAATTTGAGCTTTTTTCTAGCCTAGAAGGGTTGTTTCAACAGAGACCTAATCAAGCACAATAAGGCTAATTTTGAGAGGTTGTCCAAGGTTAGAACAAAGTTCCTATCGGCCCACTTGAACAATCCTTCAATAGTGATTTAGCTACAACACTTCATTGTAGCCCTAAACAAAGACAATAATAATATCATAAATGCTCAATAGAATGGCATTTTCTAGCAGGAAATTCCCACAAATAATCAAGATAAAAACTGGCCCAATAGTTCTCCTATCCTTCACATATAGTGTCTTGGACCTGTAGCTTCCTTTTAAGGAATATGCACTCTAAATATAGGGATAATCCCTTTCCAAACTTGTCCTTTCCTTCCTTCTTCCTTTCCTCAATCGCTATCTCTTTTCTTTGAGGATTTCAGATGATATAACCAAAACTTTCTAAACTAAAATAGAGTTGGCATTGGGCTATTTATAGCTATTTGAATGTTTTGATGAAAAAACACGTATTTTCATTAGAGCTGGCATGATTATAAATTTGTAGCTGACCTAAGTAGGAATAATAATTAGATTTGATTAGATCATTCTTTTGTTATGTTCTTTTAGGAAGTTCATTTCAAGTTGTCAGATTGTTGGACAATTTTTGGGCTCACTTCTCAATCTTGAGTAGCATTTATTATTGGATTTGTGAATAATGTATCATGGTTTTTTAATTGTTAATTTTACTACTATTTATGTCAATTTCTCATGGGATCCCACAAGTATTGAAATAAGGTCTAGATGTTATTTTATTTCCAACAGCTAGAAAAAATTGTTCCTTGCACATATGTCTAGCATTGAATTCCAATCTAGAACCTAAAAATACTCAAGTCATCATCCATCTATTAGAGATTTTAATTATGTTAAGGTTTACATAAAGTATGGCATATAACATCTCAATAACTAGGGTTCGTCATAATTCATTAAGAAATGCACTAGGGTTAGGGTTTCCTTTGATAAATCCCCTAGAGTTTGTAGGGTAAGAAAAATTCAGCACAACAAGGGCTAGGGATTTGTTATTCAACCAATGCTAGATTAGGGATCAATAAACCAATGCTAGATTAGGAAACCAATGCTAGGGTAGGCATCATTCAACCAATACTAGATTAAGAATCATTAATAGGGATATTTTTCTAGGGCTTCCAAGCAATTAGGGTTTAAACATTTTTAATAATGTCATATTTACATCAATGACAACTTAAACCAATAATTGAATCACACCCGAGGAGACTGTTTCATTGGACCTTTAAACACTCCCTTGCAAGGCTAGGATAAACAAGCCGCTAAGCACACTGGGTGGCTTGCACCCCCTCCATCGCAACCACCCCAAGTGCATTCCAACCCATAAAGGCACACTGTATGTGCCCCAGTCACACAGAAGCTAAATTTTCCCCACACAATTCCAGAGTGCATCCATGTGGATCCTACAGATTCACATCTGAGCACCACCATATGGGTGAGGTTCTGAGCAAAAAACCCTATAGAACTGGGAGGCTCAAACTCCTTAACCCAAACATCGCTCACCACCCTTTTACAATAACAAGAAAAACAAGTTGCGGTCCACACCAGATGGCCTTTACCTCTTCCATCACAGACACCCCAAGCATAATTCAGTCCATTGTTGCACACAATAGACACAACAATCATCCCAAGGGTAGTCTTATACCAAGCAATTATAGGGAGAGGCCAATCAAAACCCACTAATTGCCACCTGAGCACCAATAGATGGGTAGAGTTATGGACTAACTGCCATACAGAGAGATGAAGAGACTCACACTCTTTATGCCACACGTAGGAAAGAAGGTCTGGTAGGAAAACTTCCTTCTGCTCGAACCAGTGACAAGCTAGAGCTTGGTGGTGGCTTAACTTCATGCCTGTTCATGTCTCTGGGTCCCAAGGGAAAAGAAATCAATGAACCCTATACCACAACACAAGGCCTTGATCCCCCACAACACCTCTCAGCAAAGGTCGAAACTCCGGGGAGCCACCTTAAACAACCTTTCATAAACAAGCTTCCACACTAAACGTACTCCGTGACTGGCCTGCAATTATAAACATGGTAGGCGCCTCCCACATATTTGTATTGAATGAATTGATTTTGCATGAGTGCGAATTTATGAAGCGCATGGAGCTGGAATAGTGTTGGGTGTGGAGCTTGATTATCCTCTATATTCAAAGGTATTGCTACATTGGACCCCATTTAGTAATGGGGCGCAAAGCCGCTCGTCAAATATTCACTGCAGGGGGGCTCCATGGGGGGCGTTTGTGACCTTTAGGAGCCCCCCCGTGGTGGGGCGATCGGTGGCTGCTCCCCCAACGCCAAAAGTAGATGTCAAAATGCCTTGTAAAATGTTGTAATTTCATAGTCAATCTGGGTCGTTCATTAGGTAAGGATATGTTGGTAGAAGTTATGTTTAATTTAGGTTTTCTCCCTACAAGGTAACCTCTCACTATATATGAGGAAATTGTATTATTTCTATGTAGATATGTATTCTAAGTGAGGAAAAGAGAGGATATTGAAAGCAAAGAGGTAATTATAGTAGATTTGTTGCAGGTTGTATCTCTTTAGTTTACTGGATAATATAAAAGGAAGGACTGGCTATTTCTTAGTGGACATAGCCCAAACTAGGTGAACCACGTATATCTACGTCTCTCTTGTTTTATGCATTTTATCTGTTCCATTTCTATGTAATATATAATTTTCTAACAACTGGTATCAGAGTCGAAGGTCTATTTGGCTGATAAACTCACAGGAGAGAAGGGTTACTGGTTTGAGTGGGAGCAATGATGGAAGATGGTAGGTTTAGGGTCAAAAAATTTAATGGCAAAAACTGCCAGTTGTGGAAGATGCAGATGGAAGATTATCTGTATCAGAGAGATCTATACCAACCACTAAGTGGAAAGGCAAAGAAGCTGACAAGTATGATAGCCACAGAATGGGATATTCTCGATAGAAAGGCACTTGTAGCAATACGTTGTGCCTAGCAGCGTCGATAGCGTTTAATATTTCAAAGGAAACAACAACAGAGGGTTTAATGTTGACATTGGCCAAACTATATGAAAAACCGTCAGCCTCAAATAAGGTATTTCTTATGAAGCACTTATTTAATATGAACATGTTAGAAGGTGGATTTGTTGCTGATCATTTAAATGAATTTAATACAGTTACAAGTGAGTTAAGTTCTATAGGGGTAGCTTTTGATGATGAAGTTAGGGCTCTATTATTTCTGTGCTCATTGCTAAAAAGTTGGAATGGTTTAGTTATGGCCATTAGTAATGTTGTCTCTGGATCTAGTACTTTAAAGTTCGATGATGTTGTCGGTGCAATCCTTAGCGAGGAAATGTGATGGAAAATCTCTGGTGAGACATCAGGTAATGCTTTGACTACAGAGACTAGGGGAAGAAAAATGGAAAGAGGAAAGAGCCCTAGATATCATAGTAAGTCAAGGAAAGGTGGATCCAAGTCTAGATTAGGGATAGTGTGCTAGAAATGTGGGAAGAAAGGAAACCTAAAGAAAGACTGCAAGTCTCAGAAGGGAAAATAAGGAGACACGTGACAAGAAAACAATCTTGAAGCGAATGTGACAGGTGATGTGTTGCAAGATGCTTTGATTCTTTCTTTCGAAAAAATTATTGATGCCTGGGTGGTAGATTCAGGGGCATCATTCCATGCCACACCTGATAGGAAACATTTTCATGATTATGTTTAAGGATATTTTGGACAGGTTTGATTGGGTGATGATAAACCTTGTAAAATCATTAGAATGGGTACAGTTTTCATAAAATAGCAGAATGGAAATCAATGGCTATTAAAGGAGGTAAGGCATGTCCCAGATATGAAGAAAAATATTACGTCAATAGGGTAGTTGGGAGGTAAAGGATGTGTGACTACTTTTACCGATAAAACCTAGAAGGTCACTAAAGGATCCCTGGTAATAGGAAAAGGAGAAAAGGTTGGTACACTATATTTATGCAATGGTATTTCTAATTATGTTAATGCTTTAACCTCTACAACAGAAGATACAACATTTTGGTATCATAGGCTCGAGCACATGAGTGAGAAGGGGATGTAGATTCTTCACTCAAGAAATTTGTTGCCAAGTTTGAAGCATGTTTATTTAAAATTATGTGAGAATTATGTTTATGGAAAACATAAGAGAGTCAGATTCCTCAGAGTTGGGAAAGAAAAGAAGAGTGAAAAATTAGAGCTTCTGCATAAAGATGTAATGGGACCTGCTCAGGTATCATCTCTTGGTGGATCTCATTATTATGTTACTTTTATTGATGATGCAACTAGAGAAACCCGGATTTATTGTATTCAAAATTAATTTGATGTACTTGATATTTTCAAGAAATGGAAAGCTTTGGTTGAAAATGAGACAAAAAAAGGTTGAAGTGTCTCAGATCAGACAATGGAGGTAAATATTATAGAAAAGAGTTTGATAGGTACTGTTTAGAGAAACAAATTCCCATAGATAAGACAGTTCAAGGAACACCACAAGAAAATGGCATGTCAGAAAAGATGAACAGGACAATCATGGAGCATGCAAGGTGCATGAGATTGCATGCAGGATTGCCTTTAGAATTTCAGGCAGATGCTATAGATATTGTTGTTTATCTAATAAATAGAGGGCCTTCATTTTCTTTGTATGGTGGTATTCCAGAGGAGGCATGGACAGGTAAAAAGGTAAATTACTCTTTTTTAAAGACTTTTGGTTGTGAAGCCTTTATCCACATTAATAAAAAAATAGAATAAAGCTTGAGCCAAAATCAAAGAAATGTACCTTTATTGGATATTGTGTTAATGATTTTGGTTATCGATTTTATGATTATGAAAAACACAAAATCATTAGGATCAGAGATGTCATATTCAATGAAAAGGTTTTGTATAAGGATCAACTACAGGAAAAGAAACAGGAAAAATAAAATATAGAATACACAGTGCTTGACGAGATCACAGAAAAAGTGATGGTGCCTGAGTATCATAATGATCAACAGTTAGAACAATGACCACAACAAAAAAAAGCACCTAAAACACATGAAAGTGGCATTAGAAGATCTCCCTGGATAAGTAGACCCCTTGAACGATAGTCTCCTTCATTATATTATGTACTATTGACTGATTCTAGTGAACTAGAATGTTATGAAGAAGCAATACAGGTAGAAACCAGTAAGAAGTGGGAGCGAACCATGAAAGAAGAGATGGATTCCTTAGCACATAACCAGACTTGGGAATTAGTCAGGTTACCTGCAAGTAAAACAAGATTGCAAAATAAATGGGTTTATAAGTTGAAGGAAGAAGATGAAGGTAGAAAAATGTATAGAGCTAGACATGTGGTGAAACAATTTTCACAGAAAAAGGGTATAGAATTTGATGAGATATTTTCTCCTATTGTTAAAATGACATCAATTGGAACTATTTTAAGTCTAGTAGGAGCTGAAGATTTTCATCTTGAGAAGTTAGATGTACCGAAAACCTTTCTCCATGGGGATTTGGAGGAAGAGATATATATGCAGCAGCCACAAGGACATGAGGTAAAAGGGAAGGAGAAACTAGTGTGCAGGTTGAAGAAGAGCTTTTATGGCTTCAAACGGGCTCCAAAGTAGTGGTATCTAAAATTTGACAGGTTTATGTCTGAACAAGGTTATACTAGATGTCACTTTGATCATTGTGTTTATCTCAAAAGGAAAAACGATGGTAGCTATATTATATTGCTATCATATGTAGTCATACTTGTTGTAGGTTCTAACATGCAGGAAATAAATGTGCTCAAAAGAAAATTGGCAAACTCATTTGCAATGAAGGATTTGGGTGTTGAAAAATAAATCCTTGGTATGAGAATAACTAGAGACAGGAAGAATCACAAATTAACATTTTCTCAAAGTGAGTACATAGAAAAGGTGCTGAAAAGGTTTAATATGCAGAATGAAAAACCAGTTAGTATACCTTTGGCTAGCCATTTCAAATTAAGTAAGGAGGAGTGTCCCAAGACTCAGGAAGAAATGAATCGTATGTCTAAAGTTCCATATGCATCAACAGTTAGAAGATTAATGTATGCAATGGTCTACACAAGGCCTGATATTGCATGCAGTGGAAGTTGTAAGCAGGTACACGAACAATCCATGAAAAGAACATTGGATGGCAGTGAAGCGGATTCTGAGGTATTTTAGAGGTACCACAAATCAAGTTTTATGGTTTGGTGGTTCAAACATTGCTCTATAGGGATATGTTAATGCATATATGGTGGGGAATAGAGATAACAGGAGGAGCACAACTGGGTATGTGTTTAATGTAGGTGGAACAATTGTTAGTTGGGTCTCAAAACTGCAAAGTGTTGTTGCACTCTCAACAACAGAAGCAGAGTATGTTGCTACTATAGAGGCTAGTAAAGAAATTATTTGGTTACAAAGGTTTCTGGATGAATTGGGTAAGAAGTAGGAGTTGGGCAGGTTATACAGTGAGAGCCAGAGTGCCATACATCTTGCAATGAACTCTGCATTTCATTCCAATACTAAACATATACAACTCAAGTACCATTTCATAATGACAGTGTTAGAAGATGGATAGTTGAAGCTGGAAAAGGTACACATTAGCCAGAATCTTGCAGACATGTTAACAAAAGTTGTATCTAGTGAGAAACTGAGAAATAACCAAGTCCCACGTGTAGTCATTGTCCAGGAAATGAAGTAGTGGTGGAGTTGCTATAATGAGTCTCCATGTGGGATATTGCTGGGTGTGGAGCCTAATTATTTTTGTATTCAAAGGTACACTAGACCCCAGATCATAATGGGACAGAAACGCTGTCCATAAAATATTCATTGCAGGGGGGGTCCAGAGGGGGTGCGGCTGCGACCTTTGGGAGCCCCCCCTGGTGGGTGGATCGAGGGTAGTGCCCCCAAAGCTAAAAATAGATGTAAAATTGCCTTGTAAAATGTTGTAATTTCATAGTCAATCTAGGTAGTTCATTAGGAGGAGATATGATGGTAGAAGTTATGTTTAATTTAGGGTTTTTTGCCCTAGAAGGTAACCCCTTGCTATATATGAGGGAATTGTATTGCATCTATGTAGATATGTATTCTAAGTGATGACGAGAGAGCAGATTGAGAGTGAAGAGGGAATTACGGTAGATCTGTTGTAGGTTGTATCTCTTCAGTTTGTTAGTTAATATAAAAGGAAGGACTGGTTGTTTCTCTGTGGATGTAGCCCAAACTGGGTGAACCACATATATTTGTGTCTCAATTGTTTTATGTGTTTTATGTGTTTATATTTCTACAATATTTTATGTTTTCCATTTCTCTGTAATATATAATCTTCTAACAAACAAGTCTTGAGGGTCGCTTTGGTGCCACTTTTACCACCGTCCAATCACCCCCATCATGGGGTTCTACTTTTATTATTGATTGAATTATTTTGTGGCTATTTACATTAATGATTTGATGTGTACTACATTTTATCATCTATTTTTTGTTCATGGTATTTAATGTTTTTCATCTGAGCTAGTAACACATTAGGTCCTAGACATGTATAGTGATTGGTGTGCGGATTGCATTATTGGATGGATTGGCAATGGGAGTAGGAGCGAGCATCTTTGTACCTAGGATGTTTTGTGTGGTGACATACAAGACTGTATGTACCAATCTAAAATATAAGTTATTAAATGCCTTTTATACTAATATGTTAAGTGTTTGATAAAATTTTCGAGTGAAATACATGACCATTATGTTTTTGAGAAATACCATTTATTGTTATTTTTAAATGGGTAGTCTTGAAGAATTATGGGGCAGAAAACCATTTTTTGTTTTTCAAATTTATTTTTTTCTAATACATGGTAGCTCGATATATTTTCAATGAAAATATGTAGTAATTATCATATGTAAATATTTTAATGTTCTCATATGAAATGTGAATTCTTGTTAGACATTTTATACTCTGTATTGGTGTAAGTAACAAAACTTGTTAAGTAATTAGGAAACTCACTGAGTCTACTTCACTTGTTAGGAAAATCAGTAACTCACCTATAACTAAACACATGTTTGACCAAAGTTGACAATCCTCTTACATATTCTTACATTCTGAAGCCATGGAAATCATGATTTTATCCAAACTCATTGTTGAACATGACTAGGAAACTTGGACATGATATTTAGTGATTAATGATTAACTTTTTCTATTCCTTTTGTTAGTATTCCTTTTATGTTGTTCAGTATTTGCCCCCTAGTAATGATGATGTGCTTCAACATTCATAGTAGACCATATTTTTCCTTTTGGTTCCTATGTGTGATAGAGATGACTGCAGGACCATAGTGCAACACCAGTTCAACTTCTATAACGCACTGAATTGTAATATATTTTTCAGACACTTAATTTATTTTTTTAGGTTTACTTTTCTCTCTTCATTGGCTTGTAATTCTACTCCCATACCCTGAGAAATCCCCTACAAAATGGGGATCCCCTTTTTCATATTTTCCAAGTTTCGAGATTTGATTGCAACCTCTTCATTGAGGGATTCCTTTTCTAATTGCCAAACAAACATCTCCATCTTCAAAAAATTTAGATATGTACTAGTGGCCAATGCCACAATGGAAAGGTTATTTTTAACTCCTTCGACATGTAAATGTCTTTTCAAGTTATTTTACTTTATCAAAAGTAATATTGAGAAATTTCATGCTTTCGACATTTGTGCTTCCTAATTGCCACATTGCAATATCAGGTACAAGAAGTATGTTTCGAAGCTTCTCCATCTATACCTCTAGTTCCTTTTTAAATATCATTTTAGAGGAAATATTATTCATCAATGAATTTTTTTTATGTTTGATGTATGTGAATTATCCTTTCTAGTTCTAACACCCTCTCTTCCACGACTTTATACTCTCTGATATGTTTCTCACATTCAACTGATAATGCAGTTTTTTCTTTTCCTTTAAACATAGTAGGCCATATAACTCTCCTATCTCAAGCTAACTATTTTTGAATTTTTCTATCTCTCTTCATAGTTTAGTTTTTAGGTCATTTCCTTCTACTTGTAACAAGCAAACCTCCTTTTCTAAATTGTGTATTTGAGTACTTCATGTTGTAAGTTCATGTTCATTTTTTTCTTTCACACTTTGGAAAAAGCATATCCATTCATTGAGTTGTTCCACATGTCCATGTGAATTTTTCAACTCACTACTCAAGTTCATGTTTTCTCTTTCAAGTTTAGAAACCCTTTTCTAGAAATTGTGCAAATTTGCTTCAATAATGTTTATTTTCTTAGTGGAATGTTGATTCTCAACTATTAAGGTATGCTTCTCTTCCTATAGATCCTGGGAAAGTATGTTGGGTTGTGTTATATTTTGGGCACCCGTAACCCTATTTTATGGGGTCTGGGGCAGCGCCCCAGAAAATTTTGGTTTTGGACCCTATGTTAGGTTGGGCAAACCCACCTATGGTTTTGTGCATGATTTTCGCACATGTTTTTTTTTTGGATTCGATGGTTTTTGGTCCATGGTATTGGATGCTATGGTTTTCGGTCCATGGTATTGGATGCTTCGGCATGTATAAATATGTATTGTAACATTGAAAGGAACATAATCAAAAATCAAGTTGGTAGTCCCAGTTTTGTGATCCAGTGAGAAAATCTCTATGTATATGTGTTTTACGTGTTTTTCTCTTGCATTGTTTATTTTCCTGTGTTTTAGAATTCGTATGCAGGTAATTTCTGTACGGGGTTAAAACCTACATTAGGTATCAGAGAAGTTTTGGGTTTAAGGGGACACCTTTGTTGCTGAGGGGTTTTTCTTGGGCCTATGGTAGACCCTGTTCATTGGGAGATCTGTGAGATCAATTCTGGTGGTGAAAGAAGATGACGAGTAGTGGAAAGATAGAGATCAATAAATTTAATGGTCAGAGTTTTGAGTTGTGGAAAATCAAGATGGAGGATTTGTTGGTGGATAAATACTAGTCGATCACAGTAGATCTGGGTACTAAACCAACGGGAGTGTCCGATGAAGAATGGAAGAAGTTGGATCAGAAGGCAAAGAGCATAATACGATTGTGTGTCTCAGATTCAGTATCACTGAATGTATCAGGGGAAGCTATGGCGAAGGCTTTGTGGGACAAGTTAGGGACTTTGTACCAATCTAAGTCTCTGGTAAATAAACTGTTCCTACAGAAAAAGTTGTATAACCTGAGGATGAAAGATGGAGACTCGGTGACAGATCATTTGAATGAATTTAATACCATGGTAAGTTAGTTGGCATTTGTTGATATTAAAATTTCAGATGATGATAAGTGCATTAGTTTGTTGTGTTCTCTACCAGATTTGTGGGATAGTATGGTTATTGCAATAGGTAGCAATGCAACTGCCTTGCATTTTGATGAAATAGTCTCATCCTTGTTGATGGAGGAGATGGGACAGAAAGATATGGAGAGCCAAAATGGTGATGCCTTGTCTGTACGAGGGTGGACCCAGATCAGAAACAAAAATAAGTCATCGAGTGGGAGATCTAAATCTCTGGGAAAACCTGTAAAGGTGGTGTGCTAGAAATGTGGAAAGGAAGGGCACTACAAAAGGGATTGTAAATCTAAAGCTCCTAACAAAGGAAAGGGATCTGATGAGGCTCCTTCTGCAGAGGTGAAAAACACCTCAGATGAAGGTGGGGATATGTACTTGACTTCTTCAAGTACACATGTAGATCATGAGGCATGGTTGATTGACTCAGGTGCATCCTTTCACTTCGCTCCCCATAGAGAGTGGTTCTGCGAGTATGAGAAATATGATGGTGGTGATGTCTTCTTGGGGGATGATAGGAAGGCTAGAATCATTGGTTGCGGAAAAGTAAAGTTGAAGTTGCAAGGTGGAAGGGTTAGAACACTTCCAGTGCTCTACATATTCCTACATTGGCTAGAAATCTGATTTCTGTAAGCAAGTTGGATGATGCAGGTGTAAAAACAATGTTCGAGAAGGATACTTGCAAGATGGTTCAAGGAGAATTGGTATTGATGTGGGGAGTTCAGATTGGAACTCTGTACAAGCTACAAGTTAGCATTGTTATTGATGGGTGCAATAGTTAAGTAGTTCTTGAAAGTTGAACAGAAAATCTAGTGGTCTCTGGAGAGAAGACCACGTTATGGCATCAAAGGCTTGGAAATATTGGAGAAAAGGGCCTTCAAATACTTCATGGTAAAGGTATGGTAGAAGGTATGAGTAATAGCTCTCTGGATTTTGATTTCTATGAAAATTGTGCATATGGGAAGCAGAATTGGGTGAGCTTCCCCTCTGGTAGTAAGAGGGTGAAACATATATTAGAACTTGTGCACAATGATGTGTTTGGACCTGTGAAGGTTCCATCACTAGGTAAGTCTGTGTACTATGTATCATTTATACATGACTTCTCGAGGAATACATGGATATATTTCCTTAAGGAGAAATCTGAAGCCTTTGACAAGTTTAAAGAATTTAAGGCTCTGGTGGAAAACCAGACAGAGAAGAAGATAAAGGTGTTGAGGACTGATAATGGTGGAGGGTTTTGCAGTAAGGAATTTGAAGAATTATGTAAGAAGTGTGATATAGCACAGAAAAAGACTACTCCATATACACCTCAGCAAAATGGAGTTGCAGAAAGAATGAATAAGACGTTGATGGAAAGGGCAAGAAGCATGCTCAGTGGTGTCGCGTTAGGATAGGAATTCTATGAGAGGCGGTGGATATTGCATGTTACCTGGTTAGTAGGTCACCTTCATCAGCGTTGGAGGATAAGACTCCACAGGAGGTATGGATGGGTAAGAAACCCTCTCTTTCACATCTGAGGGTATTTGGATATGATGCATATGTACATGTTCCAAAGGAGAAATTAAACAAGTTGGATAGTAAATCTAAAAAGTGCATCTTTATTGGGTATAAGGATGGTTTAAAGGGTTATAAGCTTTGGAACCTAGTCACATAGAAGGTTGTGTACAACCGAGATGTGGTGTTAAGGGAGGTGTAAGATGTTATTAAACATGAAGTCCAATGAAAGGAACCTGAGAAGATAGAGTTTGAGCTAAAGGAGGAAGAATCAGACTCTATAGCAGAGGAGGAATTAGAAGATGAAGAGTGAGAAACTTCGGTTGTGAGAAGATTAGTTCGAGAAAGAAGACAGCCTGAAAGGTATAGTCCATCTGCTTTCTTTTCAAATTTTGCTTTATCTATTACTAACGTTGATCCCATAACTGTGAAGGAAGTAGTAGATTCAAAGGATGAAAAACTTTGGAAAGAGGCCATGGTTGATGAAATGGCATCTTTATAGAAAAATGGGGCTTGGGATCTCGTGGAGTTTTCTGTTGGAAGGAAACCCATTGGCAGCAAATGGGTGTTCAAAAAGAAGACAAATGCAGAAGGAAAAGTGGAGAAATAAAAAGTTCGGTTGGTAGCAAAAGGCTATTCCCAAGTGTCGAGAATTGATTTTGGTGATATTTTTTCTCCTGTTGCCAAGGTAACTTCTATTAGATTACTTTTATCTATTGTTGCTACTTTTTATTTTGAGGTAGAATAGATGGATGTGAAGACAAAATTTCTTCACAGGGATTTGGAAGAGGAAATCTACATGAAGAAACCCGAAGGCTTTGCAGCGAAGGGTAAGAAAGGACTGGTATGCAAGTTAAAGAAGTCTCTGCATGGGTTAAACCAGTCACTAAGGATGTGGTATCAAAAATTTGATACATTTATATAGGGACTTGGCTTCATCAGAAGCAAAGAAAATCACTATGTGTATTTTATATTAATTGGTGACCGTGTTATTTATCTGGTCTTGTATGTGGATGATATGTTGTTGGTTGGAAATGACAAAGAAATTATCCAGGATTTGAAGACCCAATTGTCCTCCAAATTTGACATGAAAGATCTTGGTGTTGCAAACTATATTTTGGGCATGGAAATTAAAAGAGATTGGGAAAAGAGGAAGCTCTAGTTAAACTAGAGGAAGTATGTCAAGACAATACTACAGAGGTTTAATATGTAGGATAGTAAACTGGTGAAGGTTCCTATTCCTGTAAGTATGAGGTTATCTACTGTACAATGTCCCAAGACACAAGAAGAGGAAGAGGACATGTCCCATGTTCCATATGCAAGTGCAGTTGGTAGCCTGATGTATGCAATGGTCTGTATTAGACCAGACATTGCACATGCAGTGGGAGTATTGACCAGGTTTATGTCAAAACCAGGAAAGGAGCATTGGACAACAGTGAAGCGGGTTTTCAGGTATTTGCGTGGCACTAGTGATTATGGTTTGTTCTACCAACAAAGACTAGGATTGGATAAAGTGTTGGATATTCGTGGCTTTGTTGATGCAGACTAGGCTGGAGATCTAGATCAGAGAAGATGTACAAGAGGCAGAATACATGGTAGCCACTCATGCAAGCAAGGAGGCAGTTTGGTTGCAGAGATTGTGTTCGAGTATGGGGTTAGTAAAGGAAGCTATAAGGATAGACTGTGACAACCAAAGTGCAATTTTCTTGGCAAAGAACTCTGCATATCATTCAAAGACAAAGAACATTGATGTTCAGTATCACTTTGTGAGGGATATGATAGAAGAAAAAAAGGTGTTGATGGTAAAGGTGGACACTTTGAAGAATACTACAAATGGATTGACAAAATCTATGAGATCTGAGAAGTTCTCTTGGTGTAGAGAGATAATGGGCATTTAAGGGCTGGGAAAATGACTAAGCTCTCTTGTGGCCCCCTGTGGAAAGAAAACAACAAGTGGGAGAATGTTGGGTTGTGTTATATTCTTTCCACGTAGTTAACCGGGGGTTTGAAGGGCACTTGTAACCCCACTTTATGGGATCTAGGGCAGCGCCTCAGAAAATTTCGCTTTTGGACCCTATGTTAGGTTGGGCGGACTCACCTATGGTTTTTTGCATGATTTTCGCACATGTTTTCTTGGATGTGATGATTTTTGGTCCATGGTATTGGACGCGATGGTTTTTGGTCCATGGTATTGGATGCTTTAGCATGCATAAATATGTATTGTAACATAGAAATGAACATAATGAAAAATCAAGCTGGTAGTCCCAGTTTTGGGAACCAATAGGAAAATCTCTGTGTATATGTGTTTTACGTGTTATGTTCTCGCATTGTTTATTTTCCTGTGTTTTAGAATTCATATGCAGGTAATTTCTGTACGGGGTTAAAATCTACAAAGTAGTTGTTGCTTATTCAATTCATTTCCAACCCTTTGTGCCTCTATTGTATAAGATGATAGTACATTTTCTAGATATGTCTTTCTGTCTCTAAGTGCCTCGTCCACTTTTTCAGAAATATTTGACATTGCTAACTCTTCCTCAGTTTTTGAAAAGTTCCATCAATTTTTTATTGTCATCTTACAACTAACAAAACACAATTGAAGATTCTCTAGGTCTAGTCTTAATAGTTTGATTTGCCTTATCATTATCGAAAATCTCTTGTCTAGGTCATTCATTTACTCTTTCAAGCAATAACGTTATTACAGCAGACAATTTCTTTGGTCCAAATGAGGCGGCACTTCATCCAACAAATTGACCTTGTATTGCTTTAATTTAGTGACTTCCTCTTCTAGAGTTTTAATAGACATTGATGCAGATGAAATTTTCTCCACCAGAGCACCATTCATGTTTTGGAATTGGAAAATATATCCCTCTAGAAGCTTTATTATGTCAGCATCCTTCAGCCTCTTAGTTCCCACTTGTATCTTTGATGTCACAGCTTTCTCTTGTTCCTATGACTAACTCAATGCCTCCTGTAAGCTTGTCATAGTTACATCAATCCTCCTGTTTTGGGCAGTCTCTTCTTGAATTATTATTTTAATGTTCCATTCCTCATTATGTGTAGAAGTTAGTTCTTCCATTAACAGGCTCATCTCATTGACTCAATGCCCCATCCCCTGTTCAAGGGAATTTTTGTCCCTTTCTAAGTCATGTGCTTTCTCTTCTATAACTCTGAAGTGTAGAGCTCCAGTTGATAACTCATATTTAAGATTTTTGTTTTATTCTTATGCATCCTTCAGCCTCTTAGTTCCCACTTGTGTCTTACTTCTCAGAACTTTCTCTTATTCCTATGATTGAATCAATATGAGATGGATGCTTTTAATAGTTACGTCAAACTTTTGTCAGCATCCTTCAGAGCCTCTCAGTTCCTGCTTATATCTCTACTATCAAAACTTGTTATTGTTCTTGTGATTGACTCAAGGCCTATTGGAATCTTCTCAGAGCTGCATCAATCCTCCTGTTTTGGGTTGTCTCTTCATGTAGTATTATTCTAAGACTTTGTTCCTCATTATGTGTAGAAGACTAGAAGTTAGTTCTTCCATTAGCAAGTTTGTCTTCTTGATTGAATGTTCCCTCTCCTATTCAAGGGAATTCTTGTCCCTTTTCTAAGTGGTATGCTTTATCTTCTACAAATTTCCAATGTAGATCTCTAGATGATAATTGAGATTTAATCTTGGTATTTTCCTCTTGTGCAAGAGCCAATCTAACCTGAAAATCATTGGCCCTATTTTTAGGATTCTAATAAATATTGAGGACATATTCATACTGAAGAATTATTGCCTCCTGTTTTTCATGTGAATTTGAAATATCTTTTTAAGTTTCTTCTTCTTCTTTTCCCAAGTGCTAAGTCCCCATCCTAAACTACCCATATTTCATACTTGATATTTTATTATCTTTAGGTTTATATTTGGGGTTGACATCTTCATACTAGATTCCTTTTCCAAGGCTCCCCTCCAACTTCTGCAATTCTGCTTCCAAATTTCGAATTTTTATTTCAAGTTTTTGATGCTCCTCTATGTTCAACTTGTAATTTTATTCTTAGTACATGTCCTTCTTGTTCAAGTTCTTCATTATTCTCCTTCAAGGAGAATACTTTCTCTTTCAACTCATTGATTTGTTTAACTTGATATGATGACTCTTCTTTCATCTTCTGGCTTTCTTCTTCCACACAATTCATCTCATCTTGCAATTGTGATGCCTTTTTCTCAATGGCTCTGTATTTTGTAGTTATTTCATTCATCTCCTTTGACCCCTGCAATTTTGTAACTTCTCCTCCATCCTTTGGACTTTTAAAAAGATAGTTTAGCTCTATTACACATCTGGCTTTGTGATTTCTTCTATCGGTCATAATTGTTTTTTATAATTTCATCAGCATCAAGAGGACTCAACCTATTTGAATTTGGTTTGGAAATTCCTCTACCATGGTTTAATGCATTTTTGTTCCCTAGAGATGTGGTCACATTTTTCTCCTAAAGCTCAATATGCTCTATAAAAATCTTCGACCAAATGTACAAGCTCTAGTCACATTTTTTAGAACATATCTGCATGATTGGCAAATGAATCTGCATCCTCTTCAAGCAACTTTAACATGGCTTGGATCTTGATATCCATATGTCAAGTTTTATTGAAGCCATTTTGAATTTTTAGGGCTCACATGGCTATCCCTCCACAAAAAGTAAGGACAGTGAGATTCCAATTGCAACATAGTTGGTTTTAACAGGCCATGGTATACAATATGTTGAGGTTGTAAAATTTCTTCTTGATGAGGCCACTTTATTTGAACATTTTCTGGGATAAGAAAAGAACCAGGCCTTGATGCTTCATGAATTCTTATACTTGTACCTATTGTATCTCCCACAAGTTGTTGTGATATTCCACTCATTTAAAAACCAAAAGGCTCCTTGAGGAGATATAGCTAAATCCATTGATTCTTCATCCACCATCGTGAATTTACAAGTAAATCATAGTCATGCTCACATGTAATCACTATTGCACAATAAGCTGTTTTGAAAAATTAATTTGGGACAAAAAAATTACTTTCATCTCAACTCATCTTTTTCTTGCTTTGCATTTATTTTAATTAATATCTATTTATTTCATTTCATCTCGGTTGCGACATTTTTCTATAGTGAAATAAATGAGTGGTGAAATTTTTTCTATAATAAAAGAATGAGCTTGAGGCATGGAATAATAATTCTCTTCGAAGGCCCTTCCTCCTTAATTGGTTTAAGTCATCTCCCTTACCATAGGTAGTTGGTAATAAGTGGGAGGCATGAAATGATAGTCTTCTCTGAAGGCACTTCCTCCTCTACTGGTTTGGGTCATGGTCATTGTATTCGCTTCTCTAACCATAGGTGGTCAATAGGATCTTGGGCAGTTTTATTTTGGATGTGTGTTGTATGGCTACATTTATTAGTTGGACCAAAGCTACAATCAGGAAGAGTTTCTCATCATCCATGGTTTGGAGAGTTTGGAACGAAATTCCCATGTAGGCAACCCAAAATCTCACAATTAGGTCCAATGCACTCCTCCCTTTTCTTATTTCGTACTTCAAGAACTTAAATATCTCTAAGGGCATGGATCAATTGTAGGACCAAGATCTCTAATTGGCATTTGAATCTCTTAAAAACTTAGTTACTTAATGATTAAGGAACCTTGAACAACCATAAGAATGCATCTCAAATCTAGGGTTTCTATGGTTTCTGAATAACTTTACTCTATTGGAGGATGTTTCCTTCACTTCCATAGCCAATTTTCAGGATTTTACAAGATTCTAGTGTTGATTCCTTGACTAGGGTTTGTAAATGCATTAGCGCTATCAATATTGCAAATTGAAGGAATTTGTCTGATAATTTCCTAGAAAGCCTTAAAAATTGTCCTTTCGTAATGATGCTTGGATGATTTTGGAGGTTATCCTAATTGTTTCCATTTTTCCTCTATGCATTTCTTTGAAGCAAGTAGAGGGAAGGCTAATCCCTATGGAGCTTGGTGCAGGTCCAGATCTAACTATATGGGAGTCCCTTCTAGGGGAGTTGCTTCCATTGCACATTGTATCAAGAGGTTGTTCTACTAGGTCATTACCTTAGATGTACTACACACCTTTTGGATATAGAACATTGAATCCCTTTTTCATGCATTGATAAAGTTGATAGATCCTACGCTACTTATAATAGTACTAGTTTTGATTGCATGGAGGGTTAAATATTCCACTTGATGGAAAACTAGGAGTCGGCAGAATGAGAAATTGTTCGTATGGTATTATATTTTAGCTTTTCTTTGGTCAGTAGGTCCTTATCTCTTGTATGCATGTTGAAAATTCTAAGGGGATTAGAGAGGGTGGATATTTATTAGAATAATAGAGCCACTCAAATAGGGTTATTCCTTAACATTGAGTGAATATTTGTTTCTTGCTTGACAGAACCATTGATACATTGATTTTGCCAATTATTAGTTAAATACATACTCTCAATTTCTCCTCATTGAACTCTGCATAAGTAATTAACTTTATGGCATAATTTGCTGATGAACGATATCATGTCAATTCCATTGGGTGATCCATTAGTTTTTTATTGGAATGTCTTTTGTGTTACTTGATTAAGGATATCATGTTAAGGCCATGGGATGCTCTTGATTGCATGAAATTATAATCCTTTTATGAAGAACTTATTTGATCCTCTTGGTAAAATTTCAAAATTTTATATGCAATTCCAACTATTCAACTGCTTAGTTATTTCTGAAATGTGTTTTATGGGTTTGGTTTAAAATTGGATTACACAGAACTTAGCACTATTAATGTTGAATGCTCACACCTAGAAAAATTGGTTAGGAGATTCCATGTTTTCCGATTAATATTGCAACTAACCTTGCTTATAAGAACCATTGCTAGATTGGTTTTTCTAACTCTTCGCTGAATACATGCTTTCAATTATTCCTCATTGAAGTTTCCATGGTAATTAATTTTGTTGCACGACTTTCTAATGAATGATATCATTTCAAGGCCATTCGGTGATCCTGGGTAAATCTAGGTTTAATGTGTTATTAGAAATATATATATATATATATGTATATTAAAGATCATTTAACTTTGGTGTATGGCAAGACTGATTATAGTTATTATTATTATGAGTATAATAATCATGACTACCTTTTGCTTAAGTGTATGATGCAACAAGTTTGTACCACAAAATGGAAAGGATTTATAGTATATCCTACCTTGGAAACAATAGTGTGCTTACTTGTCTTCAATTACATGTGAATATTACTCTAGATTGGGAAAATTATGCCATTAAATTTTAGGGTTCATATGGAATAACCAAGAATAAATCATGTTTGTTAGAAGTATGTTTCATGGCCTCTAAGATGTGGCTTAGGGAATGTATTTTTCAGAACATATCCATTAATCTTGTTTCAATAATATAGATGACCATGTCATTCAAGATGTGAAAAATAAGTTCATTAATGACCTTCTATAGTTATTGTATGACTACCGTGTTTTTGGTTGGCTATATAAAATGATTGATTTGTCACTACTTTACTTTTTTTGTAGGACATTTATGTATTCCAATCCAACTCACATGGTCAAAGGCTATTGCAATCACGTTTGTATTTTTTATTTACAATTATTACTCTTTTTGATACTACACGATGATGAAGATACGATGAGTCTAATGAAGAAGAAGGTAGAGGTCTAAGAAAATTTGGAAAGGAGTTAAAGAAGTTGCTAGGAAAATGATCTACAAATGAATCTGATGAAGAAGATGATGAGTATGAAGAGGTATGCTTACTCTTCTCATTGGAATTTTTTTATCTTTCTACCTGAGATTTAGGTCTTACGATATCATAGATTACTTTAAGTTTGCATATTGAGAGAGGTATTGTGAAGTTAGTTGTAATATTGAAGTTCTTTTTAATACTTTTATCAACTCGTGAAAAGAAAGAAGGGCCACAAGAAATTGTGATAGTAATGTATGTCAACTACTATAGTTATAATGTAACTATATAATATATTATGATTTGGGATATGTTCTCTTAGTAACAATTAAAATGAGTAAAATATTTTCACAATCTCTTTGTTGGTATCATTCAGTAAGTTCTATATTATCATCATTTTTTGGTTTTCGTTCCCGTTATAAATTTCCATTATTAGTTTTACTGTATGTCACATTGACAAATTTTGTAGGCCTACTATGTTACTACATTAGTTGATAGGATAATCTTAGTTCAACATGCAATGATTGTAGGCTTCTAGGCATTATGGAACCAAATCTTTTCTTAGGTGTTGATGATTTTTTGAAATTTTTTGAAATGAATTTTCATGTCTCTTTCCCAATTCATCAAGTAATTGTTCATTTGTCACCTTTTTGTATTTATTAACCAAGAAATCCACTTTCATTGACATAGCTAGGCCCTTGTCAACTACTTATATGCAGTGTGTATTATAATAATATGTAGTTTCTTTTTATAATGTGTAACTAGTCCTTGATGATTTTCTTTAAGATATCTCTTTCTATGGTGGACCATTATTTTTTTCTAATACCCTAAACAAAATTACATTTCACTACTCATATAGATTTTGACAATTCTCTCTATGCAATTTCTGGTATGATGATATCAGGGGCCATTGTGGATAAGGATATGTAGTGCATCAATGTTGTTTTGAAATCATATTCTTGTAGAATGTTGAAAGCTTTAACTAGGTGTTATAGCACCATTTACCACACTTGGTAGGTTTGATTATCTATGATATGGCCCAGGGAAACCCTTACCTATAAGACTTTCTCCAAATTCTAAAAAACAATGTTTTAAATCCCTTATGCTATTTTTCCCTGTATAAAGCACGTGTACACGCAGGTCAGTCTATACCCAACCCATGTATATGTGTTAAAACATTAAAAATATATATAATCTCCCTTAATTCGGGCAGAATTTATGGGTTTGACCTAATAGTAAGCTACTATAGCCCATGGCCCAACTGTTTCCCATCTGAAAAAAACTAATTTGGAGAAGTATAAATAAACTTCCATGGGAAGGCCTAAGGGAGGAGAAATGATTATATATTGATACTATAGTTGATTACATCCCTGATCAAGTCTAAAGATATCCCTATGCCTTCTGCACTCCCAAGTCATAGGAAACCTCTGTTTCCTTCTTGAGATGTCCATCATCCCTTCATGAAATCCTTGTGTATAGCTATGAAGGAGGATTACTGAGGCCTAGATCGGATGGATCTGGATGACAGTTTCACTTGGAGCCGATAGACAACTTAGGTTGCAGTTTTTCTGTTTCTTTAGCTTACATTAATAAAGAGGCGATGTCTTGTTCTTGATGATTATGGTCCTTATGCATTAATTTATGTCAATATTTTCTTATAAAATCTTATGTTAATGCTTATTTGATTATATTCTTATATGAACTAATGCTTATATCATGAACATGCTTTCTATTATTGTTGTTGTATATGCTTTGCTTGAATGAGTTACAAGTTTTAAGGCATTGGAAGAAGTTGAGGGTTTGGACCCTATGGGAATGACCTTAAAGGTAGGACCTCCGTGTAATACCTCTTCTTCCTACTTTAGTAGTTTAATTATTAATACTGCCTATTTGTATGTCTCTTTATGTTGTATGCCCTCCACTCTATTGGAGTTCTCAACCTAAGACCCTCGGGTGATTCTACCTGAAACAGAATTAGCGACTCTGCTGGGGAAAACATTCTTGTTTTTCCTAGATTGGGTTGTTTCTTCTTGATCAAGGCTTTCTTGATTGATTTCTTTCTTTTACAGTGTCCGTGACCTAATTTCTTCCTCGGCATCAAGTGTAATCTTTTGGATCAGGCCTGGAATTTTTGTTTTTCTTAATTGAGCTTTATATACGCACTTCTTACGTGATACAGTAACACATGCACGTTAGTTTCTTCAAATAGACTCGCATATACATGAGTTTCCTGTGTTTCAGTTGCATATACATGCTTATGTGTTTTTTCACAGTCGCGTATACCTTATTTTATATAAAATTTTCAAAATCTTTGGCCCAGTTAAGATTGTTTCCTGGTGCTTTTTGCTATTTCCGATCATTCACTGGCAATGAAGCACTTATTTCTTGCAAGTTTTCAATCTCTAATCTTCTTCTTGTTAAAAAATAGAATTGGCAACTCTTCTGGGGAAAACATTCTTGTTTTTCCTAGATTGGGTTGTTTCTTCTTGACCAGGGCCTGCTTGATTGATTTCTTTCTTTTATAGTGTCTGTGACCTCTTTTCTTCCTCGACATAAAGTTTGTTCTTTTGGATCAGGCCTGGAATTTTTGTTTTTCCTAATTGAGCTTTATATACACACTTATTAGAGGATACAATAGCATATGCACGTTAGTTTCTTCAAATAGACTCAGGTATATGCGATTTTCCTGTGTTTTAGTCGCGTATACATGCTTTTGTGTTTTATCATAGTTGCATATACCTTATTTTATATAAAATTTTCAAAATCTTTGGCCCAGTTAAGATTGTTGCCTAGTGCTTTTTGCTATTTTCTGGTCATTCACTGTTAGTGAATCTCTTCTTTCTTGCAATTTTTCAATTTCTAATCTTCTTCTTGTTGAAAAACCTAGTCAACCTACGATTTCTTTTTTTGAGTAAAGTTTCAGGCTAGGCTTTGGGTTCAAGGCTTCTTGTAGAATTTCTTGGTTGTTTTAACTTTGGGGAACAAGAAACTGGTTGTAGTTTTGTTTATAACCCAAGTTTCAGATTGCTTTGATTTTTTTTTCTTTTTTTTTGGTTGTCCTATTTCGTTTTTCATGGTTTTTGAATGCCTCTTTGGCAGTCTTGATAGTATTTATTAACATTTTATTTATTTTTATTTTTTATTTTTATTTATTCTTTTAATTTTTAATTTTAATTTTTTGTTTTTATTACATTAATTTATTTATATTTATTATTATTTGTTCATTTAATTTAATTTAATTTATTTAATTTTTTAATTTTGATTTTGATTTTTATTTATTTTATTTTATTTTTATTTTATTTTTTATTTATTTTTCCTGAAGTCCTTTATATTGTTTTTTAGATCAATCTATGCAAGTTTGTAGTCCTTTGTCGTTTCAAGTTTCATTATATTAATGATGTGCATAACTTGCGAATTTTGGGACTCTTTATGCTTGTTTTTGGTCTTTGAATTTTAGTAGTCTTTCTGTTCTCAAAAGCTTCTTTGAGTTCTTTAAAAAAGAAAAAGACAAGAACATAGTTCTTGCCTTTATTTTTCTTTTTTCCGTTTTTGTTTTTGGTTTCTTTATTATTTTTGAGCAATTGTGAACTTTTTTTGATTGGTTTTGCTTGGTTTCAAGGGAAGCTTTTCATTGAATTTATGCCCTCCTTGTAGTCAATTTGGCCTATTGATATTGTGAAGAAACACATCTTCTTACTATATGAGTATCCATAAAATCTTGTATCATCGTTATAGTTTGCATTAAGTTAGTTTGCACTGTAATCATTTAGTCTTTTTGTTACATTTAGAGTGTGTGGAGTGTGTTTATGATTTTTTATTTATTTTTTTCTTTTATAAGTTTATTCGTAGAACCTCATAGTAATATATTTACATTGAAGAAAAATAGATGCATTTTCATATAGATAAGTTTCTATTGATTTCTTTTGTGTCAAAACACCGTAAGTTTCACTCTCATTTTACCTGCGACCTAAAGAACAACCCTTTAAAGTCAAGCGGTTTATTTAAAAGAACTAGAATGATTTTTTATTTTTCATTAATTACATTAATGATTTTAGCTCTTTAGGGCCTTGGAATAGGTGAGTGGAGAGTTAACTCTCCAAGGCCACTCAAACTGTTAAACATAGATTTTGAATAATGAGTGAAATCCAGTTTTGTTAAAAACACCGGGAAAGCTCTGTGACTGGGAGCCAAGCATGAGGGAGAGTGAAGAGAAGGAAAGAGAGATACCCCCTATCCTACTTGTTGGATCCCACCCCACGATTTTTCTGCCTAGATTTTGATACAAACTTGTGTACATAGTTGCTATTCCTAGGGAGCACATGGGTTGCTTCAAAGGGGAATCCCGCTGCACCTGAGGCAGAAATTGCATCACACCCACTAGTACTTCTAGAGGGTATCCTTGCAAAGCTTGGGTACTTGCACTAGCAAAGGATTTTGTCTAGGGCTTAGCATAATTATTTCTGTCACCGTCATTGGTAGGCCTAGGCCATCATTATCCAAAACTATGTTCAAAAGGTCCCTGATTTCACTTTCTTGTATTTTGGTGTCCAGTCCTCATCACTCGGAGTGGAAATACTTGGAAGTTGCTTGATTGACTATATCTTCTAGGGACTTTGTTAGAGAGTGCTCTTTGCTCCTAGTTGGCCATAGCCTTATAATTTTTTTGAGTCTTTAATTAGTTCTCTTAAAATAATTAAAAGTGGTTGATCAACCAATTCATCAGTCTAGGAGGCTTCATGGGATTTCACCTACGAGTGATGAGCCTTCTTCTAAAAGGTGTAGGAGCAATTATTTTGGTGATTTCCAATCAGTGGAAGTAAACGTAATGGAGATTGATCCTCCAGTTCAAACTATTGTTTCATAGAATAGACTTAGTGTAAGTCGAGATTTGGAGAGGAACACTCTAGTCCTTTCTAGAGTCATCTTCCAATCAGAAGACATTATAGAGGTTGAAGAACTCCCTGAGTCTCCTATGACTCCTTCTTCTCCTCTCCCTCCCATCTATCTAGATGTTCTATTATACATCAAGACCTCGACCCACAAGCCTTTGAGCCCCAGTCTATATCGATATTTTCCTTCAATCGACACTGCTGGGAGCATGGTTTCAATTATGAGTGCTAGTAGTGCACATACTCCTTTATCAGTATAAGGAGGAGGTACAATTTCCATACCTTCAACCACTCCTAGCACTGTAATTTTTGGCTCTACCTCCATTCCATCTTTGAGTGGGGGAATCCAAGCTTTTGCCTCCAACACTAGTTCTTTCCGCTTTCGAATGTCTACCAGTGCAATTCCTTCGGTTCCCTTAAGTTTTCCATATGTTGCTTCCATGTCTACGACTTCCATGATGAGTGGGTCAGCTTCTTTTCAGGGTTTCCCTTTCAGGAGTGGTCATATACCACATTCTAACCCATCTCTAGGATCAATACCCTTTTCCCTCGATAGGTCAAAGTTATAATCCTTTCCAAGGATGGACTAATACAATTGTTAACAACTTGGGAGCCCTGAATCAGTTCTCTTTTGGTCAGTAGGGGAACATGTTGTACTCCTCCATGAGTTCATTTTAGAGTTTTTATCCCTTTTCTAATGCATGGAACCCTTACTAAGGTCTCTCTTCTCCATTTAATACCTCACTAGGGGGGAATTTCACTGGATATGGAAATTTTTCAGTAGTAGTTGGACAAACTCCAAATTTTTCTAGGACACAAGGTTTTCCTTATGGTTCAACATTTCTACAAATCACCTCAAGCAACTTCGTGCCTTCACAAATCCAGGATATTCTTTTCAGAACATTGGGAATTCTGCTCAGAGTGGGTGGAATCCTCAAGGTCCTCCATGCTTACGTTTCCTGGCAACTTCAAACTTACCAGATCTATTTGATAAAACCTGGTTTGGCCTTCGGTTCCAACCAAACTTCCATTAGACATACCCAAATTCAAAGGGAAGACTGGTGAAGATTCGGGTGACCATATAACCACTTTCCATTTATGGTGTTCGTTGAACTCCTTAATTGATGATTCAATCATGTTGAGACTATTTCGATGCACCCTAATTGGGAATGAGACTAAGTGGTATATTCAACTTATAGGGGGAACCTTCGCCTCATTTGGTGACTTGGCCACCATATTTTAAAACCATTTTCAGTTTCCTATTCATTATGATGCTGGAACTGAGCTCTTAGCTAATGTCCACCAAGACTAGGAAACCCACATTTCTGATCATATCTACGAATGGAGGAGAAGGAATAGGCTTACTAAAGCCGATATTCCACAAGAATTCATTCTTGAATGGTTTCTCAAATATTTGCAGCTTGAAATATCTAAGGATGTATCACTCTTCGGTGTATTCACCGAAGAACAAGCTATTTTTAGAGCCCAACAACTAGAACTCATATATTCTCAATCTGGGATTCTTGAGAAATTTTTTCCTAATTCTCCTAAATCTAAGGTTGATCTTTCCAAGATGAAGTTGGGTCCCCATGCTAATGGGCTAGTTAGATCAATCGATAATAGCATGACTAACTTACTAAATAAATTGAAACAGTTGTCATTGCAAAGTGCTTCTTCTATTCAAGCATCACCATCAGTTCCCATGCCTTCTCAACCTTCATCTATTAATGTTGTTCAAGCTTCTAACCCCAAAGGAAACTAACAATCTAATGGGAATAAGAAAGGATGTGGTAAGAAAAAGAATTAGGATGGGAAACGTAATGCAAATAATCCTGGCAGTGATGTTGGAGGGGTAAAAAAGAGTCCAAGAAGACAATGAATTTTCCATGCAAGTTATGCAATGGTGACCATTTGACTCATCTTTGCCCAAAGAATTAGGACACTCAAATCTTGTTGGTTCAGCAACGATCCTCTAGCTCCCAGGTTGTGCTAACTAACCCTTTTCCCCAAGGGCATTAGTTATTAGCTAGTGCGAATTCTAGTACTAGTATCCCCATTGGGGGCAACCATGAAGGGGAAAATCCATCAAATGTTTATATGACGAGTTCACATATTGGTGTTTCAACACGGCCATAGGATTATGGTGAACTAGACTCATCTAAGGCCAAGAATAATCTTGATGTTTCAGAACCACTCCATATTGAGGGGCATGTAGTTGAGCCTATACCTCGGATGCCAAAAGGCTGTGAAAAATGTTCAACAATTAACCCTAATGCCACGGTAGCTCATAACTACTCCATTGTAGAAGATCTGGCTCAGAGTCCTTTCCCATATCAGCGTTAGAGTTACTCCAGTTGTTCCCAGCACAAAAGAGTGCGTTGCTTACTGCGATCATAGTGGTAGATCCAAAAAACTCTCTTATTCTTACATTCAACATGTTGAATATTAAGAAGAGACTCACACACCATATGGAATTTCAGATCAAGCCTACATATCGAAAGACCAATATATTTTGAACTATAGTTGATGAGGGAGATTCCACATGTCCAATGTCTATATCATGGCGAGAGGATATTGGATCACCTCAGATTGTTCTATCAGCTATTCTCTTAACAAAATTTGATGGTCATTCTCATAGGCCACATGGGATTATTATAGCCTTTCCCGTCTGTGTCGGGGGTAAGGTTGTAAATATCGAAGTAGAAATAGGTGATGCACATTTGGATTACAATCTCCTTTTGGGAAGAAATTGGATTTACGAGATGGATGTTATTGTATCATCATTATTCCACATCCTTTTTTTTCCTCATGAAAGGAGAATTGTAACAGTTGATTAGATGGATTATTCTCTGGGTGAATCCAATGCATATTTTGAATCTACTGTTCCCTTAATGAAAAATCCTAAGTAGCCTATTGAGAATCTAGGAGTTGGGATGTATTCTTCCTTAATGGGTACCTTTGTTTGTGCTGCTCCTATTGATCGAATTAATGTTATTTCATCTTCCAAGGAACCTTCTCAAAGAGAGTTCTTTAGAATTCATTATTTTTCAGATCATTGGCCCTTACCCTCTTCTATCACCACATTAGATGAGGGGAAAGTTGGTGGAATGGCATATCTTATGTATGTAACTAAAATTTCTTATCAATCTATAGTTAACACTATAGACTCAGATCCTACTCCTTTTTCAATGGAGGAGCTCGATGGGGATGTGGCTCTTACTTGGACTCTAGATTCAACTTCTGCTATGGATTACCTAGATATTGTTTTTCCATCCAAAGAAGCAATTCTAGAAGCAATGATGAGTATTGACAGACCGTGGGATGATTTTCATCATCCGTCATATTTCCTTCCTGATTTGTGAGATGTAGAATCAAGCTTGTTCAGTCCTTCATCTACTAGTGATGTTCACGCAGTTTTAAATCCTTTGGCTTCAGCACAATTTTTGGCCAAAGGTCACATGTCTATCATTACAAAAATTGTTCTAGTGAACATCTCTACGAATCCCAACATTATCGAGAATGTATTCATAAGCGTTGATTGTTCCCCTGAAGAAATTTAAGCTTATACTGATCTCTTTAAAGAGTTTCAAGATATGTTTTCTTGGTCTTAGCAGGAAATGCCTAGGATAGATCCATCTATAGTCCAACATGAGATCAAGACATATGAAAATGAAAAACCTATTCACCAAAAGCTTTGACTAGTAAACTCCAGAAAATAAGCAGCTAACAACGCTGAGGTTGAAAAGTTTCTTAAGGCTGGTTTCATATACCCCGTTCCATTAACTGACTGGGTCTTGCATCTAGTCCCTGTTGACAGGAAGCAAGGAATGATCTATGTGTGCATTTACTTTAGGGACTTGAATAAGTCTTGTCCTAAAGATAATTACCCCACACCATTTATTGATCATATTATCAAAGGGTGTGTGGGTAATGAGATTTTCTCTTTTATGGATAGATTTTCTAGTTATAATCAAATCATTATTCATATGAAAGATCAACATAAGACATATTTTATTTTCCCCTAGGGTACATTCACATATCAAAAGATGCCTTTTAGCCTTAAGAATGTTGGACCTACCTTTCAGTGGGCCATGTCATATTCTTTCCATGATATCAAACATGTTATCAAAGCCTACTTGGATGATTTAGTTGCTTGTTCTCGAAAGAGAATTGATCATCCCAAGCATCTTCGATTAATTTTTGAATGATGTTTCACCGTCACTTTTGGTCAGTTGTTAGAATTCACTGTTTTTACTGCAGGGATTCATGTAGATCCCTTCAAGGTAGAGGCAATACTTCAGTTGCCTCCCCCATCTACTATTCATCAACTTCAGAGTCTTCAAGTAAAAGCCAATATATTAAGGAGATTTATAGCTAATTATGTTGAGATTACTAAAGGATCCATGAGATTGCTCAAGAAAGGGTTCCCATTTCTATGCGACAATTTCGCGCAACACTCATTTGATGCTTTGAAAAACGAATTAACCTCTTCTCCTTTGTTGATTCCACCTAATTATAGTAGAGACTTCCTTTTATATCTACATCTAGCAGAAACAACTATTGGTATGGATCTGGTCCAGGAAGATGATGCTTTCACTGAGCACGTAATCTATTACCTGAGCCAAGGCTTAGTGGGCCCTGAACTGTGATATTCTCCCATTGTGAAATTAGCTTTGGCAACTCTCCATGTTGTCCATTGACTTAGACATTATATTCTTGTTCGAAAAACTTTCGTCTTAGCAATTGTCAATCCATTTCAGTTTGTTCTCAGCAAGCAAGTGATTGGGGGAAAATACAATAGATGGATTGTTATTTCACAAGAGTTCGATCTCTAATTCATGTCAGTAAAGTCTAAGAAATCGTTAGTATTTGTAGAAGAGTTGCCTTGTGAGGAAGAAATAGTTTATGCGGAATCTTTTCTTGATGAACATCTTTTCCTTATTTCCTCACAAAATCCTTGGTCTGGAGATATCACTATATATCTCCATAATTCGAAGTTTCCTCTCACTTTTTCAAAGGATGAACGTAGAAAGTTACGTCACATGGCTAAGAGATATATTATTATAGGTGACACTTTATATCGTCAAGGGGTTGATTCAATCCTTAGATGTTTTTTAACCTTAGAAGAAGATGAGTATGTGCTAAATGATTTCCATAGTGCAGCTTGTGGTGGTGTTGAAGCCCCAAAAATCGGGTCAACAACAACGGGGATACCCACCTGGTCCGGACCTTGGTTGGCAGCTCCTTTTCCGTTTGGTATAGCGGGTTTGACTGGGGATAATGGGACCAGTTTCATAATTTGTGTGTGTGTGTTTAGAATATGATATCTCTGATCAAATAGTTCTCAATTAAGATGCTCTAATTCTAACTTTAATCTAATGACATGCTATTGTATTCTAATAAAACAAAAATATTTAAGTCTATAGTAACCCGAGGTATGATTCTTCTGTTATGCAATCTAAAATTATTTTAGATAAAAATCGGTAATAAATATCATTCAACTATTATAAGAAAAGAATTCAATATAGATGAACCACTTCGCATAAAAAGTTAGACGAAATAGTTGCGAAAAACATATCGCATAATAAGCTACTCATATATCAAGCATAAATAAATAGCTATCACTGTACAAAAGGGCCAAATGATAACTTAGGCATTCAAGTATTAATATATAAATAACTGAATTTAAATATCACTTAAACACAGGAAATAGAAACAGTTAAGAGATAAAAGTACCATTTATAACTAGTTCTACTCATGAGCTTCAAGCGATAGCGATTTATCTCTTCTCAATCCAACATCAACTAAGAGTACAAAAGTGCAACATCAGTAGCAGATATCAGATGCAAAAATCAATAAATCCTCTTCCATTCATTCATCAAAACCTCCTCGAAGGGTGCAAAAGTGCATGTTCTGAGGACAAGTTTTTGATAAATTTCTGGACCCTTCTCTAAATGCATGAGAAGGGTTTAAATACTACTAACTGTGTCTAAAAGTAACTTATTTACAAAAATTTAGGATACGGTTTAAATGACTGTCCTTTTTCTAGGGAAAATAAAATAAACTATTTTTAAAATTAAATCTAAAACTAACTATTTCTGTATTTTCTCCTTAATGTCTCAAGCATTCAGCATTTTCTTGAGAAGAGTCAGTTTGCTGACTTCAACCTTTAAATGTGCTACTAAAAATGGAATCAGCAAGATCTCGCACCATCTTTTCGGTACTGGGCTTATAGGAGAATGAGCAATTAAAGGCTTTTCATTTCGAGAATTTTTACCCAATGATGCGCGATTAGCGCTAGACGCTAATTGCGCATCGGAAAATACCTTTGTTTCTTAATCTGGTCTTCTTTAGTGTGATTTTCGCCTCTTGCGTGTTTTCTTGTAGTGGATGTAAAGTTGAAATTTTGTGAAAATAATGATTCCGAGAGCTCTTGACCTTGAGCCCTAAACTACCTATCTTTGATATCAGCATTGTCTAGTATTCCTTTAACCATTTCTGTGTAGGGGAGAATTTTGGGCCTTGCCACTCTTTGGTGCAGGAATGAACAAGCTAACTCTGCAATTGATGCTTCAGACGACCTTGATGAGCCTGTTGTAGCCGTAAATACCATTACTTTAGGATTTATTTCCTCAAGTAGATTACGGATTCCTTCCCAGGTGAAAATACCCGCGTTTCTGTTGCATGTTGTGTCTTTGTGCAAGGGTGCCTTTTCTCTGTCTTTAGATATCAAAGCCTCGCCTATTTTCATCGTAGCCTCCTGGACATTGCTTTGTATAACCTTTTGTCCTTCGTTACTGCAGTTTACGAGTGACGTGAGAGTAATGATAATAAATAACGACGAGAATGCTTTGACTGTTGAAGATATTTAAAAATATGCCACCTTACGTGAACTGGCTCTTTGATAAACTCAAAACTAGATTTCATTAACAACTGGAAACTACTTCATTAATGAGCATTAAAGCACATAACCAATATCGTTTAATGGAAACACTTTTCCTTGAATAATGAACCAAAAATTTGCGACGAGACGATTTTGCGATTTGCATTGCAATATCGCAGATCGCTGCATCGCATAATCGCAAGATCGCAAGATCGTTTTGTCATCCTATTGCAATTTCACAATATCGCATGGTCGCAACATCGCATTATCGCAACATTGCATAATCACAATATCCCATAATTGCAATATCGCATGTTTTGTGTTAAGCAGTTTTTTGTGAGGCGTGATTTTGCGATATGCGCTATCGCATATCGACGTTTTCTATGGTTTTTTATTATAAGTGTGCTTCTAAGAACTGTGATGTGATATATGTTTATCCTTATGCAATTTCGCATCACATTCTCGTGATTTTAGAGTTTAGCTTGTAAGTAGGCATGCTGTTATCTTTTATGCGATACGATATCCTTTAAGGAGTGATTTTGTCTTCTCTCATCACAAAACTTAAGTTTTTTAGATATTTTCAAAGGTATTTTCTTAAGTTTATGATGGTAAGTTTTATTGAAAATGAAATACAATCACCAATTGATTTTTTTGAATTGTAGCTACGGGTCCCCACTTATTTAGTGTTAGTCACAACACTAAATAAAAGGGGAATTGTCGGTGGCCACAACAGGTGGTCATCTATCTAGGCTTGCAACAACCCAATCTTTTTGAGTGCAGGCTAATTTTGGCCTTCAATCTTCAAGGATTGTATTGTATTGGTCAAGATATGCCACCCTTGTCAAGTTTATACTTGGAAAATGTGTGTGCATCAAACTCCTCTCTTTCCTGTGATCACCGTTAGTCTATTCATGAAGTGGGGTATTGATTTCACTACTTGCAATCCATCTTTAATGAGAAATCATAAGTATATCATCATAGTTTTTGACTACTTTACTAAGTGGGCTAAGGTGATGCCTACTTTCAAGAAAGATGGTGAAACAATAGCCCTATTTCTCTTCAATCATGTCATTTTCTGGATTGGTATTCCTAAAGAGAATGCCACTTACCATTGAAGTCATTTCTAGAATTAGATGATGTTTGAATTAGCTCTTAAGTTGGGTTTCTGGAAGGTGCATTCATCTCCTTATTATCCTTAGGCCAATGGGTAGGTTGAAGTCATGAATAAATCCCTAAAAATAATCTTGGAAAGGATGATTAACAAAGCTCAATCCAATTGGCACATTATGTTATATCTGACACTTTGGGCATACCAAATGCTAGCCAAGACTGCTACAGGTTTTACTCCTTTTCAACTAGTTTATGGGTTGGAATCAATTTTTCCTGTGGAATGTGAAATTCCTTCCCTTAAATTAGTTGTTGAACTTCTTCTAGATACTTATAGTATCGAAGAATGGCTCATTCATTTGGAAAATCTTGATGAGAAGTGTTGAGATGTAGCCATAATCAACGAAGCTCATAGAAAGAGAGTAAAATATCAATATGATAAGGTTGTCCATGCTAGGGTTTTCTCTGAAGGCAACCTTGTCCTAGTTTATGACCAAGACAAAGATGCCCTAGGGCAAGCAAATTCAAATCTATGTGGTATGGTCCCTTCAAAAAGGTCATGAAAAAGGGAGCTTATGAGTTGGTTGATTTTGAGGGAAACGAGTTGGTAGAGCCCACAAATGGGCTCTATCTTAAAATTTATTTTTCTTAGGCTTCAGCCTAGCACTTACTTTATTGTAAATATTGTATATTTGTGCATATCTATATATTGGTTTTGTTGTGATGCCGATGTTTTTTATTTGCTTTGGAAGGTATTTATGGGAGATTTGATATATTTAGGATTTGTTGATGGTGCTAGTAGACACACCCGAAACCTTTCTTCCCTGGCTTGGGTGATTTATTATCCATGCCGCTAGTTGTTGGTTTAAAGACGTGTATGTATCGGTCCTACTTTAACAATGTTTCCGAATATATTGATGTAATTAATTTCCTATATGAGGCAATATTTCTTGGTATTGATTCATTAGTAGTATACTTGGATTCACAACTGGTGGTATCTCAATTAAATAACATCTATCATGTGAGAGATCATTATTTATATCGCCAATTTCTAAAAGTGATTTTATTACAGAGATCATTTATTTATATCATATTTATTCATATTCCACGATCAAAAAATTCATTTGCAGATTCTATCACTAATCAAGCATTGGATTGACACATAAATCATTCATCACATTAATAAAAAATAATCAAAGAATCATCTTTATATATATGATCATCACGGTGAAATCGTCAATACATAAATAGAGTTTCATGTTCAAAATAATATACAAAATTGGGACAAAATTGTCCTACAAAATTAGGGCTTATGTCCATAATCATGTTAATAAAAAATATCTAGTCATCCATCTATGGGTCCTGCTTAGGCTGAGCAGTGCGGAAGAAGACGATGACATTTTACACCCATTGGAATAGTCACACCCATTCACGTGGCACTCCTACCACACGCCTCTACATCTCCTCTAGAAGGTCTTCTATAGCTACCATAGGTACTAGGTGAGTCAGTCTCACCAAGTTTCTCTCTACAACATGGAGCATCCTTTTAGTTTCAGCTTTGGCTCCCTCCACATTTTTTTTGCAATGCCCATGCCTAGGTAGACCCTCAAGTCTTGTTGGTCCAACATCTGTGTCATGTTCAAAATAATTTTGTAGGTATTTGTCTCATCAAAAAGATTTTCAGTTTATTTATACTTAAAATAAAAAAAATCTTAAAATCAAAAAAATTAAAAAGTATTTGTACATATGGCTCCCCATGCTGCATTCAATGGAAACACTAGATTTGGATCTCCTCTGAAGACCATGCCATCATAGGGGTAGTCCTCAATAGATATGATATGTTGTTCCCACCAGGTGAAGAACTCATCACCGAAAGTGTTTCTAGGGACCTCGCCAACCCCTATCCTCTTCATTAGATCAACCCATCTTCCCATTCAAGGATCCCTTAGGCTGCTGATGGTGGAAAATACGTTGGTCAAAGCCCTGGTACTTTCTCAAAGAAAAATGAGCACAATATGGTTCCATATCTGAAGTTTTTTATCTGAACTTTTTGGATAGATGTAAGTTTCTTTTTCATATTGGCTAAGAGGGGTGTGAACCAATCAAAAATGTCATGAGACACTCTTCTCCTAGACTCGTCAAAACTTGAGAAGCTTAAGGTAGAGAGTCGGACCCATTCACTCTGAAAATGGTAAAGAGAAGGATTCTCAAGGCTAAACTCTATACATGTTTGATTGGAATTTTGGTTCTAATCTTGGTGTTTCATGGGTAGTAGATGTGTACGTAATCATCTACACTGAGGCTCCCTCTTGTTCTTCATGTTGAGTTGACCCTCTCTCCTCTTTGAGAAAGACCAGTGATGAAATAGATGTCTTTTATTTTTATCTTATAGCCATTTGGTCAATAATAAAAGCACCTTCTTCTGGATCCCAATAATGGATTAGCGTCTCAAGAAATCTGGTATTCGCCTTCATATTTGGCATTTTGGATATTTCAATAATCTGCATCCTCATAAAGCATATAATGTAATTGGGTCAACCATCACTTCATTAGAAATTACACCATGTTCCCTTTCTTTCCATGTAACCGACATTCTGCAAAATAAGTGTTTTGGATCATTAAAAACTGTGTTTTAAATTTTAAGATTTCTGACACATGGGTTTAGTATATACACAGCCACATGTAGGGCCTTTCTATTCATGAGTCTGCTGTGTCCGACCCACGTGCATCCAGAGAATAGTTTTTAAACCAATTTTATAGGCTAATATTTTTGAAGAAAAACATTTGAAAAGCAATAAAACTTATCAAAAAATCATTTAGAAGGCACCTAGAGGGTTGAAGGTTGAACGAACAGATGAATTTGATGGATTGAGCTTGCTTGAGTTTTTTCTCCAGATCCCCTTCACTCACTTGTACACAACACAAATGAATAATTCTAAGTCAAAAGGTCTTTATATAAGTTGACATGTGAAACTCACTTTTTTCTAAAGTTCAATTTTTATTTTCAAAACTTTATGAGATTTATGATCTTTTTGGCTTGGAGTGTTGGGATGGTAATTTTTTCAGGATACTCTGGAGGTTTTGAGAGACTGCTTTGATTCCATGACTAGAAACCCATCATGGAAGGTATTGTTTCTTCACTGGCATATAGGTTAGGGAATATGATTTTCTGTTGCATTTTGCATACTAGCCTCCATACTGTGATATTTTTGCCATAGGTTTGACCCCATCATGTCTTGGTTCTTAAACAATTTTCACTCGCCGACTTATAAAATCATGATGTGATGGTAAATCAACCTTTACATAGGCATAAAAGTTAAACCCTTGCTAGCATATGTTGCCCTTGTTTCTATATTGTGTAGGCTCAAGAATCCTCTTTAGTCCTGCCATGACTTGTGCGTTGAAGGTTCATTCTCTTACTTCTTCATTATTTTTCTGTATTTATACCCTATAGGCTCCTTTGTGTTGATTTGTACTATTGCATTGCATGTTGACTATTTGTACCTTTTGGCCTTAATCCAACCTCACTTGGACTCATTCTTAGGCAACTTTTTGACCATGTGTTTTTGCAAAATCAACCTTGCAATCGCTTAGCCTCTGCAACTTGACACCTTTTACCCATGGAAAGAACATTCCTTTGAGTGTCATTGACCAGTTTCATCAACTTGCATTGAGCATAGGAATGTTCCCCTCCCAAGAACTAGCGCATCTATATTTGGGCACTCTTTCTTTCCACTATACCATAGCCATTCTTTTATTCTTTTTAAGGCTTTCTAAATATGAAAAAGACAAAAAACAATTAATATTCAAAAAATAGCAATAATGAGACATTATTTCCATAATTGATGGCAACTAGAGTTAGTTGTTTCACTCTTGAACAAAGAACTCAAAATTAAGTCTTTACTCCATTGGGATGGGCTTTAGTTTGACTTAGGAGAGCCTTAACCTTGGTATTGAGTCAATACTCCTCCAGTTGGTTATCTATTCCAGTCATATCGAGAGTTTTTTTTGTGCCTCTTGCATGAAAAACTTATACAAAGTTATCATATGCTGCCATATTTTCACATTTGAGTCGTGATTTTGTTCAAGGGAAGTAAACCTGAGTCATCCTATCTGTGGTGTCCCTTGACTTATTTTTCAGTCAGCCATCCCTTGTTGTCAGAGTCATGTTCACTATCACATCAGCTATTTGGTCCTTTTCTCGTCTTGGTTTGAGAAGGTCTCCATTGACTTCTTGCTAGCAAGTCTTACTCTTGTCGACTACGAAAAATTTCTCTAGAGTAGACCTAGAGTCACACCCTAGCCATATTTCCATTATTGATAGCTGACCTTGTGCTTATCATCGATTAGTACCATGGGTCTTTGACTGACTAACTTCCCTTGTGTTCAACACAATCTTTCATTATCACACATTGAAATTCGTGTAGTACATTGGTTTTCATTTGACCCTATTGGTGGATTCCTCGCCTCTGTGTCAGCTTTCATTATTGGTTGGTTCGGGTTTCTATCATGTGCTAGCCACATTTTTTGTACACCGGAAACGTTCTTCAATTTGGTTACTACATATTTCTTCATATGATTTCTTCCATATTATTGGCCTGTAGGTTACACTCGCGCTGTATTGATGAAGGATGCCTTAATGCCTTCCTTCCAGTAGATATCTTCCCAACGATTTCAACTCATTGCTCTGTGAACAAGGTCTAGAGTCCATTTGGAAGTACCTTAGGGTTTGCAGTCATCAGTGGTAGACTCCTTCGATATCAATAGTGGAAAAACATCATTGTCTCCTGATTGATATATTCTTCAAGTGTTCTACTTTATCTCATTTATGCGCACTTGTTAGATTGTACTAGGTACCTTGGCTCTCATCATTATTATTGGTGAATAGTCTCACATTTGTTAATGGTATACATTAATGAATGGTAATCAAATGATTTCTCACATGGTGGACTTTAGATAATTTACTTCCATTGTGTAGAAATGTACCATCGTGGTCATTGAAGACCTTGGGTTTACATCAACATTTATGGGTTCACTTTCCAATTCTTCCTATTTGTCCTAGTGACACCATCTATCTTATATGTTGCATTTCATCACAGTGACATCCTATATGTTGGCACCCGAGTTGCATGCAGTACCATTTGTTCCACTATTTGACTTTGTACTTTTTGGATCAACTTTATGACTTCAGTGATCAACTTTCTACTTCAGCATCATTGATCAATTCGTTATATGTGACATTGTGACATGTACTTTTATGGATATGATCAGATGATCCACCATGTATTTTCAGTTCTTTTATACTTGTATACATATTAGATCCACATTTGTATTTGATATGTAGACATGCTTTATTATCTTTGAGCATGAGTATGCCCACCTCAGACAACAACTTTCTTTCTAATCTCTTCCACTAGCTTGGCACATTGAAATTTGGTGAACTCCTCTCAGGGCCTAGCATGATTCTTTCTATACAATTAATACATTTCGGCCATCATGTACCCCTTTTGACCTCATATATTAGGGAGCATATTTTATAGCACCATTTAGCACCCTTGGTAGATTTGATGCTCTATGATATGGCCTAGGGCAACCCTTCCGTACTAGACATGGTCTAAATTATAAAAGATAATAATGATTTAAATCTCATCCTTGATCTTTCCCTATATAAAGCATGTGTACACGTGAGTCAGTCTATACCCAACCCATGTATGTGTTAAAACGTTAAAAAATATATAATCTCCCTTAAGTCGGGTAGAGTTTATAGGTTTGACCTAATACTCACCTACTATAGCTCATGGCCCAACTGTTTCCCAACTGAAAAAACTAATTTGGAGAGGTACAAATAAACTTCCATAAGAAGGACTAAGGGAGGAGAAAAGATTAGATATTGATATTATAGTTGATTACATCCCTGATCAATCGTGAATATATCCCTGTGCCTTCTGCACTCCGAATTCATAGGAAACCTCTGTTTCCTTCTTGAGATGTTCATCATCCCTGCATGGCATCCTTGTGTATACCTATGAAGGAGGATTGCAAAGGCCTAGGTAGGATGGATCTAGAGGATGGTTTCACTTGGAGCCAACATATGACTTAGGTTCTTGTTCCTCCATCGTATTTTATTTAGCTTACATTAATAAAGAGGTGTTGTATTGTTCCTGATGATTATGGTCTTTAAGAATTAATTTATTTCATGATTTTCTTATAAAATATTATGATAATTATTTTTTTATTTTATGTTATTATGACCTAACACTTATATCATGAACATTATTTCTATTACTGTTGTTCTATATGATTTTCTTGAATGAGTTATAGGTTTTAATGCATTGGAAGAAGCATAGGGTTTGGACCCTACGGGAACGACCTCAAGCGTAGGACCTCTAGGTAATACCTCTTCTTCCTACTTCAATAGTTTAAGTATTAAGACTTCTTTTTTGTATGTCTATTTATGTTGTATTCCCTCCACTCTATTGGGGTTCTCAACCCAAGGCCTTATGGTGATTCTACCCAAAACACTAGGAAGCTGACTAAGAGTATTTTCTATTTAATCACATATTTGAGGAATATGCTTCATTAGTAGCTGCGTTAAAATTTTCCATATTGACCTTTTGGAATGCTCAAGTTTGGTTTGATGTAAGAGGCCAATTCCTTCAAAAAAAATTGGTTGATAAATAAGCACATCACAAACTTGACTAACATAATTTATACAACCTTGATGATGAAGGGCCAAAACCAAGGGCCTTCAACATATCAATGATGAGTGACTACTACACTTTGTCGCGTGACTCAAATATTTTTCTAAAACCTATTTGATTAGGTTTTATAATCTTTGAGAGAATATGTTTTAGTTGCAACATTAGGGTTTTGGTCAAGTTCTTGTATGGAATAATAAATAGTGTGATCCGTTGGCTGCTAGTAATAAGTTTAGGGCCTCTAGGTTACGAAATGAGCTTAACAAAACCCTTTTTAATGAAACTCCCTCGTCATTGGTTTTTAAGTTATCCTTATACACCCAAATGAAATCCCAAGTGGTGTTGTAAAATTCACAAGTAACACCTAGACTTGGGGACTTATTGTCAATGTGCTCCTTTAAGGATGTTACTAGTTGATGCAAGATCAACTCTTTATTAAAATATTTTTTGATGTTCCGGTGACAAAAAATGTGAGAATACATCAATGCATGTCTAAATGGTCCTCCTCATCATTCATAAGCTACTAGGATTGAAAATCCATCATATAGTGGTTTGCAATTTCTCTTTCATTTTATTCTTGATCTATCAAATGTGCCTTGTGTTTTGGGAGATTTAATTTGTTTTGTTGACTCATTGGTCAACAAGGCTATGAAGAAACCCATATTTAGCCTATCATTCAACATAAAAAATGTAACATGGCTCAAGGTCCTAACCCCTACGATTTGTTTGTTTATTCGACCTTAAGTTAATATCTCAGAGTCATTGCTTTGGGTTGGGTTTGCATGTTAGAAGGGTTACCTTGCAATTGTCTAGATAGTTGGTTATATTATAAAATGGCATCCCTATGCTTCATTTTCTTGAAAGTGGTGAACTCTTACTTGTCGCTATATAAGGTGTAGTGAATTAACTAATAGCATCATCCCACCAAGATATCCATACCTTAAAACCCTTGGATTTATTCTTTTAAGTTCCAAATGCACTTGAGAGGATAAAGGTTAAACATAAAAGTGGATGATTAGATAGGGTAGGTTCTCCAAAAACTAGAACATGCCTTCTTCCATTGTAGTTAAGGACTAAGGTTCCAAATGCACTTGATAACTTCATTACAAATTGCTTGCTTGAGATGATAAAGTTTAAGAATAAAAGTGGATGATTAGATAAGGTAGGTTCTCCAACAACTAGAACATGCCTTCTTCCATTGTAGTTAAAGAATAAGGTTCCAAATGCACTTGATAGCTTCATTGCAGATTGGTTTCTTGAGATGATAAAGGTTAATTGGTTACATGAGATGATTAAATAATGTAAATTTTCCAACAACTAAAACATGCCTTCTTCCATCGTAGTCAAAGAAAAAGGTTCTATCATGCCACCCCAATGCTCTTTTATTGCTTTTTTGTACCCTTGATGACACTTGGACATATGACAATCCCTCCATGTTATAAATGGTCTCAACACAACCACCTTTTGGCTTTTCGGATCTCATTACCCAACCAATACCACATGAATACTTTCTCATTTCTGTCATTTTAAGAATATATATTGTCTTGCCCCAAGGATTGGTCATCTAAATCAATTGATATAAAAAATAGGTGTTATTTTAAACTAGTGCCATAACCAATGAAAACAATGGCCAACTTAATGGCGACCAACATCACGGGCCATCTACCTTTCTTATGATTGGAAGGGAAAGAACATTCGATCAAATAATTGGAAGGGTTGTTTACAACATTAAACCAACTATTTTAACTTCTTTTAAACACAAAATATAGTTTAGAGACAATTTCATGTAGTCTTTGGACTACGCATTTATGTTAGTGCTCTGTTAGACCTTGAAATTTCCATGATACTAGATTCATTGTGAACTTCAAACATGAAAATCCATTGCCCCCTCATCTTAGGCCCTCCAGGGAGTGAAACACATTTTGAAAGTTCACATTGTTCATTTGGGTGGGAACCAATCATTAAGGGTTTTTATCGTTACTTTCTTTTGAGAATCTTCCATATTAGGAGCCTTATTGAGAGTTAGCATATTTTCCCATAGTATCAAGGTTCTTTGTAACGATATTAGGGTTAGGCTTTGAGGAAAATTTAGCTTCTTGTATTTGTGGAGCTTTTCCCTTTTCTACAACCTTTACCTACACTTTATTGATGGTGAAGGGTGAGGCCATGGAGTATTTTCATTGTACATTCTAAGTGGCATGAGCTTCTAAATTTTCCACCTTGCTCTTTAGAGTGTTCTGCTTAGTTATGTGATCTAGGCTTGACCCCTAAAGAAAGGGTTTCTGAGGTTGATATGCTACATTATTCGATGAATAACTTTGTCCCCTTGGATTTACACAAATTCCTTTAGGTCTTCAGATACGTTCATTATGAGACAAACTCTCTTCTGGTATTTAAGGTTAATAAATTTTTGCAAAAATGCACTCTAGGAAATTTGAGAATTGCACAAGTAACCTTGCGAATTCTACCCATATTGGGCAGTATGGTTAGGTGGCTTTTTCTAGTGAAATATTTTCATGCCAATAAAAAATTACAGCTAGGGTCTTGTGATAACCTATGGGCCATGAGTAACCACTTGATGGAAATGAGTTTCTTACACGGTGTGCATGGGTATGCATATTCAACCATTGATTTTCTAGGCTTCCTTAATCTATGTCATAATCATGGACTTGAGCATGGTATAACTAAAAAAATAACTTAAAAGGGTATATTGTGCATGGTTATTCATATGCAGCCATGGGTTTCCTAGGCTTCCTGAATATATGTCTTATTCATGGACTTGAGCATGATACAACTAATAAAATAGCTAAAGAAGGTACATTGCTTCAAATTATCATAGAAATAACATATTCATAATATGAAATGACAATATTAGATGGTGGGGTGTTCATTATGATGGCCCCTTGTGCTCCTCATCGTTGGCTCAGAGAGCCACTATTTCTACCAGTGTGACACTATCCAAAACTAGTAAATGTGAAGAGACAACTAGTAATTTTGTCTTAAAGGACAGTTAAGTTGCATTGAAACATTATGACATCAGAAATACAATCCCTTAACAAAGCCATGCTTACTTTAAGATACATCTTTTGTACATAAACAAACTATGTGAGATAGAAAATTTATCATGTAAATTGTGTTATGGCAAGGCAAATAATTACATTGTTTTGAATTTTAAACTTTAGTGGTTATTTCTTGGAAAATTATGACCCAGATTATCCACAGTACTTTGTTCCTTAGATCGACTTTTTGAACCCCAAAGGGGATCCATCATCAGGATAGAAAATGAGTAATAGACTGAGAGAATATTTTGCCAACTAGGACAGATAAATAGAAACCTAATGGTTTGATAGGTTTAAATAGAAGCCGACTAATTTTAAAATAT
>APFE031702532.1:3840-18214 GCA_000404065.3 Pinus taeda
GGAGGAGGGAGAGAGGGGGAGAGAGGGACAAGGTTGGAGAGGAGATAGAGAGATGTGGGGAAAGAGAGGGAGGTAGGAGAGAAAAGGAGAGAGAGGAAGGACTAGAGAGAGGACTTGAGAGAGAGGGGGAGAGAGGTAAGGATGGAGAGGGAGGGACAGAGAGTTGGCAATGGAGGTGGAGAGAGGGAGTGAAGAAGAAAGACATAGAGAGAGAAAAGTGGAAAGAGAGAAAGAGGGAGTGATAAGGGAGATATGGAGAGAGTGTGTATGTTTTGGGGTGAGATAGAGCGACAAAGAAGGAGAGATGGAAGGAAGGGGGAAGAGAAGGAAAGAGAAGGAGAAAGGGAGAGAGATAGTGACATAGTTGGGGGGTGAAGAGAGAGATAGAGGGGGGGAGAGATACAGAGGGAGGTGAGAGAGAAAGGGAGAGAGAGAGAGAAGGAGAGAGGGAGGGAGAGAGAGAGATGGAGTTGGAGGGAAAGAGAGAGGGAGGTAAGAAGAAATACATAGAGAGAGAAAGGTGGAGATAGAGTGATAAGGGAGATAGAGAGAGGGAGAGAGGAGAGCAGGAGGGAAGAGAGATAGAAGGGGGGGAGAGAGAGTGAAGGGGAAGAGGGAGGAAGAGATATATAGATATGGAGAAAGAGTGTGTATGTTTTGGGGGTGATATATAGAGACAAAAGAGAGGCAGAGGGAGATTGAGATATAAATGGGAGGTGAAGAGAGGGAAGAACAAAGAGATAGAGAGAGGGAGGAAGAGATTGATAGATATGGAGAGAATGTGTGTGTTTGGTGGGGGTGAGATAGAGATAAAAATAAGGAGAGATGGAGGGAGATATAGATATAGATGGAGGGGGGAGAGAGGGAAGAATATTTCTTGTAATATATGCATTTATTTCAGTGTATATGATGATTTCTAATCCTATTTGATTGCTTGCACTAGATGCATTGATTTCAGGGAAGATGTTGATTTATAATTATATTTAATTTCTTGCACTATATGCATTGATTTTAATTTAGATGTTGATTTATAATCCTATTTTATTGCTTTCTCTAGATGCATTGATTTCAACGTAGATGGTGATTTCTAATCTTATTTGATTGCTTGCACTATATGCATTGAGTTTAGTATAGATGTTGATTTATAATTATATTTGATTGCTTGCATTAGATGCATTGGTTTCGGTGTAGATTTTGGTTTCTAATCTTATTTGATTTCTTACATTATATGCATTGATTTTAGTGTAGACGCTTCTTTCTAATCCTATTTGATTACTTGCATTAGATGGATTAGATGATGTTAATCTTGAGACTTTAAATTAAAAATATATATATATATATATTTTTCAAGATTAAATGGATTGGGGAGAGAGGGAAGAAGATTTCTTGCACTATGTGTATTGATTTCAGTGTAGATGATGATTTCTAATCCTATTTGATTACTTGCACTAGATGCATTGATTTCAGCGTATATGTTGATTTCTAATTATATTTGATTGCTTGCACTAGATGTATTGATTTCAATGTAGATGTTGATTTCTAATTATATTTGATTGCTTGCACTAGATGCATTGATTTCAGTGTAGATGTAGATTTATAATCCTATTTGATTGCTTGCACTAGATTCATGGATTTCAGTGTAGATGTGGATTTCTAATCCTAATTGGTTGCTTGCACTAGATGCATGGATTTCAATGTAGATGTGGATTTCTAATCCTATTTGATTTCTTACACTAGATGCATTAATTTCAGTGTAGATATTGATTTCTAATCTCATTTGATTGCTTGCACTAGATGCATTGATTTCAGTGTAGACGTTGTTTTCTAATCCTGTTTGATTTTTTTCATTAGATGCATTAGATATTGTTAGTCTTGAGGTTGTAGATTATTAAAAAAATCAAGACATATTTAGTAATACGTAGGGACACTATTAAGAAATAATTAGATGTAAAAAGTTGTGATACCTAGTTAAAATGAAAAAGATGTGCATAATCAATCGTCATGCAAAGTGAAAATTAATCCTTGACATTATCGTCTCCCTTCTTCATCACCAACTAATTACTAATAGACAATTACATATATTCAATATTACTAATAGAGTAATTGCCTACAACACGTATTCAAAACATTTATAAGATGAAAATGTATATTTATAAACATCAAAACAAATCAAAATATTCTTGAAGGAAATAAATTATCAAACATGAACAAATAAACAAATTATTTCAAAAGTAATCTTGAGGCAATAAATTATTAAAATAACTCTTCAATATATATTTTGTAACATTTGGAGGAACACTATTTAGAATTAATTAGTTGTCAAAAGTTGTGATACCTAAAATTAAATGAAATAGATGTGCAATATCAATCCTCCTACAAACTATTGACAAGATTGTCCCCCTTATTCATCACTAACTAATTACTAATAAACAATTACATAAACATATAAAAATATAACACAAAAATTGTAACGTTCACAAACATTACCATCCAAATCTAAACACATAAACACAGAAAACACTAAAAGCATCCAAACTCACACGTATAAACCATTCAAGGAAAAAACACAGACCAACATAAAGAAGACAATGACATGGTCATGCCAAGCAAAGAAAACATAATGTGAATTTTGAATTTTATCTCAAACATATACATAATAATGATAATCTAGAAATGTGACATTGTTGCTACCAAAATAAAGAAGAGAATGAAATGGTCATGCCAAGCAAAGAAAACATAATGTGAATTTTTAATTTCATCTCAAAAATATACATAATAATGATAATATAAAAATGTGACATTGTTTCCCTTAACTGGAACCAGCTTAGATCCATCTAACATTGGATCTATCATGCACCGAGAAGGATCCAATCCTTAAAGGTGCAAACATTTCCTCAAGTTCTACACACCAAAAAGAAGGTTTGCACCTCGAGGGATTTGATCCCTCTTAGCGCATGATAGATCTACTGTTAGATGGATCTAAGTTGGTTAGTATAGTCTAAGTCCAAACACTAACTAACACTAGATCATTTGGCATGTACGACCATCGGTGCATGTCATTAGGAGATCTGTGTGTATTATGCGTTTGTTTCATAGAAGGCTTTAGGAGGATGTTATTTGTTTACCCTTTCTGTCTTGTGGGAGAAGGCACAGGATTTCTTAGCAATATATCATACTATTCGGGGCATCTGATTTTTTAGCATCACAACTTATAGTTAATGTTGAAGTCTGTCACGACTGTATTTCAACTTTCTGCATTATCTTGCCACTGCCCTATGCTTACAATTACTTCTATCACTTCTCAATACAACATATTGTTTTCAATGCCTGTAATGTTTCCCTCCCATGATCTCAAGGAAAACTTTATTTTCGACACCTAACTAGCATCACACCATTTGGGGCATCTGAATTTGTCAAGCCAGGAGGTAACTCCTCAAATGAATTGTGTTTATTCATTTAGATTGTTTATAGTTATATACATGAGGGAATGACTCTTGGGTTTCACCTCCCGATGACTCTTCCCTTTCCATTATTTATTATTTACATTATTTACAATTGTTCACCCAATCCCCATGATTAGGTGTCAACATTCCCCCCTTAATATGAAGGGATGTTGGTGAGTCCAAGCATTGTTCTGAATCTTTCAAGCTTTTCTCTTCCAAGCACTTTGGTGAAGATGTATGCAATCTTCTCATTAGTGGAACAATGGCCCAGATGGATTGCCTTAGCCTCAACATGATGTCGAATCAGATGGTATTTTGTATTGATGTGCTTTGTTCGATCATGGAAATTTGGGTTCTTGGCCAAGTTTATTGCAGAGGTGTTGTCAATCATGAGTGGAGTTGAATCTACTTATTTTACCTGCAAATATTCCAAAATTTTCCTGAGCCACACAATTTCTTTTGTTGCCTCAATTGCTGCCACATATTCTACCTCTGTTGTGGAATCTGCTAGAACTGATTGTTTGTGAGATCTCTAGGAGACAACTCCTGATCCAAGAGTCATATCATAACCAGAAGTAGATACCCCAGTTTCTTTATCTCTATCGAAGTCTAAATCAGAGTATCCAATCAAGCTGAATTCGCCCACCTGTGTATACTTGAGTCCAAAGTCTTGAGTTCCCTTCTAGTAATTTTAGAACTCTTTTTGCAGCAGACCAATGCCCCTCACAAGGCCTTTGCATAAACCTGGAGAGGATTCCAACATCAAACGAAATGTTTGGTCTAGTAGTAGTCAGGTATTTGAGAGTTCCTACAAGTTGTCTATACTTTGTTGGATCCTCAAATTCTTTTCCTTTAGCAGATGTGAGATTTAAGTTTTGTTCCACTGGAGTAATTAGAGGATTGCACTCAGCCATGCCAAACTTGTTCAATAGATCTCCAATGTACTTCTTTTGAGAAATCAATATAGACTTCAGATGTTGAGTTACTTCAATACCAAGATAATAATGAACATAGCCCAAATCAGTGATGTCAAAACCTTTCCTTAATTCCTTATTTATGGATGCAATGTAGCTCTCATTGTTCCCTATCATCAAAAGATCATCTACATATACCACAAGATATACGACTGTTTTCCAACTTTCTTGACAAACAAAGTTGCATCATAAAGATCATAATGTTTGAAATTGGGTTTCAGAAGATGCTCAGTTAGCTTTTCATACTAGGCTCGTGGTTCTTGCTTGAGGCCATACAAGGATTTCGCAAGTTTTCATACTTTATGTTCATGTCCTTTCAAAGAAAATCCTTTAGGCTGGGACATAAAAACATTCTCTTTTAGATCTCCATTTAAGAAAGTAGTTTTGATATCCATTTGATGGACTTTCCAGCCGTTTTGAGCTACTAGGGAAAAGAGTGTCCAGATGGTAGCCCATTTTGTTGTGGGGGAAAAAGTCTCCTCATAATCGACCCCTTCCTTCTATGCAAAACCTTTTGCCACAAGCCTGACTTTGTGCTTTTCAAGTGAGCCATCAACTTTATACTTGTTCTTCTAGACCCACTTGCAGCCAATTGGTTTGGTTCCCAATGGAGGATCAACCAGCTTCCAAGTGCCATTCTTTATCAAGGAATCATACTCCTTTTGCATCGCTTCTTTCCATTCATCATGAGTAGTGGCTTCTTTGAAGGAAGTTGGTTCACAATATGTAGACAAATTCAATTCACAATCATAAGAAACATCCATATCAACAGGTGAATCAGAATCATCTACATCACCTCCATTTTTCCTAGTTGAATTTCTTGTTCCTGTCTTTGCAACCTCATCAAGAAGAACGCTTTCAAGTGTCTTTGTCATCCACTTTAGGGGGACCTTTCTGGGATGGTCCAGGCTGCTCAAATGATTGAGTTAGGATTGAATCAAGATTGAGTCTCCCAATTCTGTCAATCAAATCACTCAAAGTATCATCAGTGGTTGGAGTTTTATGCGGGGTAGAGAGTGCTTCAGAAGAAGATTCCACATGTTGATCCAGTATAGGAATCCCCCATTCAAGATGTGGAATCTGATTATCAAATTCTTGAAATGATTTTGGATTTGCGAATTTATCCAAGCGATCAAGTTTCCGCTCAACAACATTGTTAGATTTGGAAGATTCAAGAAAGATTACATCTTTAGATACAACAAACTTTTTATTAACTTCATCATATAGATGGTATGCTTTGGAGGTGTTTGAATACCCCAAGAAGATACATTTACGACTTCTTGCACCAAGTTTGTTTCTACGTACTTTTGGTATCGATGCGTAACAAGTGGAACCAAAGACCGTGAGATGATTTACCGAAGGAATGTGGCCATACCACATTTCATAAGGAGTCTTGTTTCTAATAGCATTAGATGGACATCTATTCTTTACATATACAACACATAGAACTGCATCAGCCCAAAAAATCAATTTTACATTCTTGAAAAACATCATGGGGCATACCATATTTAAGATTGTCCTATTCATTCTTTTAGCTACTTTGTTTTGTTGGGGATTATAAGGCACAATTGTTTGATGTTTGATCCCATGTTAGAGAAGATAGTTTTCAAATTCATTTGAAATGTATTATTTTCCATTATCAGTGTGGATAGATCTAATATGAGATTGTGTATCATTTTCAATCCATGTATGAAAGTTCTTGAATATTTGAAAAGCATCGGATTTGTTCTTCAATAAATAAACCCAACACATTCTGGTGTTGTCATCAATAAATGTCATCATATATTTGTTTCCATTTGCAGAAGGAACATGCATTGGACCACATAAATATGAATGAATGAGTTCAAGTTTTCTATGTGCTCTGGAATGTGAATCATGAAAATATTGTTTGCTATGCTTTCCTAAAATGCAAGCGTCACATTGCTTAAGTTTCTGAGGAATTATAGGCAAACCAATAACACCATTTTTCTTCAACAAGTGAAGATTGTCATAGTTAAAGTGTCCAAATCTAGCATGCCATAATAAAACTTGATGGAAATGTACGTTCATCATAATGAGAATTGTATGAGAAATTTTGTGCACGAGCAGAGGTACCTTGCAGCTTGAGAAGCCTTTCTTCTTCTATCCCTGTCATGACAAGTGAGTGATTTGATGCTTTTCTCACCTCAACCTTGCCATCAAACATATGAATGGAGTGTCGTTGCTGGCAGATGTGGACCAAGGACAACAAGTTTCTCCTCAGTTGTGGGAGATATAAAACATCATGTAGAAGAAAGTCTGGAAGACCAGGCAATTTGAGCTTGATTGTGCCAAGCCCTGGTGGCTTGAGTTTTGATTTGTCTACAAAGTATACTTCTCCATCAACATTGTCAGTAAATTCTTCAAACAAATCTCTTCTAAAAGTCATGTGGCAAGTTTCTCTTGAATCAAGCAATCAATCATTTTTCCAAGAAGCAAGTGAAGCATTAAACAAGTCTTCATTTAATCCAATATTACAATGTACGACAACATAGTTAGTGGATTTAGGTGCTTTACCTTTCTCTTTGTCATTAGTTTTACCTTTGGGTTGATTTATTTCCTGTTCAATTTTGTCCCAAGGAAACTTGCATGTGGATGCATCATGTGATCCATCTCTATTGCAACGTATGCAATGCAAATCTAACTTTTCTCCTTGAAAGTGTCTGCCCCCCCTGCCTCTGAAATTTCTTCTTCCTCTTCCTCTTCGGCCGCCTCTTCCTCTGGAAGAATATTGATCTGTTTCTTTATTGTTGGTTTATGTTTTCCTAATATCAATTATAGATTTCTAAACATATGATTTCTTATTTCTTCTTGTACTAAGGTTTCTATAGCTATTTGTTTATGTAATCGAGTAAATTTCCTTAAGTTTAAAATGACATTCATGAGAAAAATAACTTCAAAAAAAAATCTTGAGCAACTGACATTCAAAGTACAACAAAACATCAAAGAGACACTTTAACACAGTGTTTTGGTGAAGGAGTTCACCCCTCCTGGGCTACATTTCCTTGGTCCAGCTTCCACGGCTTAGGCCTTTGTATTAGCTCAATATGGAAAAAAAAAATTACAAAGATCTATGGCTCATGATACCTGCACCAATGTGTCAGAATGTCAAAATTAGCCAAGAACACCTCTTCTTGAGCTCAATTTGGTCGAAAATTGCCTTCTCCATGACTCAATCAATCTTTTCCTAGAAAAGTTCCGCTAAATCTGGAATGACTCCAGTTAGCGTGCTAAATGTGGAGGCAGGCCCGAAATTGGGGGCATCACTAGAATTACCGCCAGACTAAACTCGGAGTTAACTAGTGTTTAATTGTGCTTAATTAGCTTTAAACTTAGATTAATTAACATAACCCCGTTATTAGTGTTAACCAACATTAACATCTGGCGGTTTTTGGTGGGGTTTGTAACATGTGATGGTTAACATTGCATTAACCGCTGGACCCGGAGCTGTTAGAGTGGTTAACCGTTTAAGGTTATAGCAATTGCGTTCACATGTCGGAGTCTGTTGTGGTGTTAATGAACTATCCGTTGGGTTAACCGCAACTGTGTCCGTGTCATCGTGTTTACATGGTATGCATTAAACCGTCAGGGTAACGGTTTGTGTCGGAGCCGCCGGGTTTCTTAACTGTACCCACTATCATTTGCAACATTGCGATCACATGCGGAGGGTTGGCTTGTAGGCTGGCCCTCCTAACCGCCAACCCCAACAATGTTAAACTTTAAATTGATGCAGAAAGCATATGGGGTAAAAACCACGGTGGTAGTGGAGTTGGTTGATACATGCAGACGGTATGTCAGAGGTCATAGGTTCGTCCCGACCTCCACCATAAAATTTGCTCCTCTATCAAGACTGTCAAGGCTTTTGGGAGATGCCATGTGGCGGCCTCCGGTCTTGCCACGTGGCATTCTTTCATTGGCCCAAAACGAACCAATAGAAATGTGCCAACACACCACATGAAACCTAATGAAATGATGCCACTTGTCCATATGTGATACGATCTTAACTATATTTGACCATGCCTAGTCACTTGTCACGTTATCAGTACGAATTACTGACTGTGCAGTGACTAGGCATTTTTTTTTTTTAATTTCCCCTGTTTAGCAAAGTGATCAGAATACAATAACTTTCTCATACAAACTTGGTTTTTGACAAAACGAGATGCGTTAGGATATTTTTTCCTAGACGGACACCGTCGTTCAAGTTTCGAGCCATGTTGAGAACTTTGATTTTTGAGCTAAACACTGAGCACCTAATCATTCCTCCCCACTAGAAGCCTTTTGGACCCCAAAATATACTATCAATTGTTCAGCAAGTGAGGGTACAACTCCCTCACCTTCTCGATCTGCCACCATTTGGCTTGAGAAGGATTTTGTCCCTTAAGTCCCACTCTAAGGTATTCAACATCCCCTCTCTTCGAAGTTCTAATTCTTTTGTCAAGTATGAGATCCTACTTAAGTTCATCAAGATATTCTGGCAAGAAATCATCTATTGATGGTAGCTAAACATGCTCTGCTTGATCATCAATCAAAGGAGACTCAAACAATCTCAAATTCTCAACATTAACAACAAAGTATATTTTCATATGAGGAGGCAAATCAAGCTTAAAATCATTATAACCAATCTTTTCCATAATCTTAAAAGGACCATAACATATTGGTTTAATATTTTTACCTTCCCCTTGAAGTCTCTCTTTGCTAATATATAACGAAACTTCGTTTCCAACTTGAAATTTGTGATCAACCCAGTATTTGTCATGCCTTACATTGTAGTTGCTTTGACTTTTCTCAAGTTGTTCCTACATTATATGATGTATCAACTGAATTTTCTCTATGAACTTCCTTGTCTTATCGATGTCACTGTGACCATTGATGGTGACATCTTTCTCAAAGATGAAGTCTAATGGAAATCTTGGCAAGTACCCATAACATGCCTCAAATGGTGATGTGTTTGTAGAGGAATGTTTTGCCTTGTTGTATGCATGTTGTATGTAATGAAACTGTTCATCCCACAGCTTGGGATATTTGTTGCAATATCCTCTAAGAAGATGAATAATTATTATGTTGACCACCTCGATTTGTCCATTTGTTTGTGGATGAAAGGTTGTACTCTTCTTCAACTTTGTGTCCATCATTTCCCACAAATTTGACCAAAATTTCCCAACAAATCGAATCTCGATCACTTACAATAGAAGTAGGAAGACCAAAATGAACCCAAATGTTTTGGAAGAAAATATGAGTTGTTTGTTCAACTGTAATTTGCTTTTTACATGGTGTTAGTATGCAAATCTTGTTGAACTTGTCTACAACTACATATAAGTAATCATGACTGTTGAGCCCTGAAACTACATCTCTTCTACACATTTTCCTAGACCTTTTTCCCCTCACCAGTGCCTCATAAGCTATCAAAGATCATTACATATTGATTCTAAAAGTGCATTTAAGTGGTTTTCTAACTATATTTTGTGTTTTCTATTTGACTTAGATTTTGCTCATTAGCTACGGAATGCAGCCACTTTCCGCAGCTGACTCGAGATTCCGCAGCTGTTTTTGTTGATCTCTAGGTTACAGGTGTCAACAAGCAAAACAAGGCACGTGGGCAGTTCAAGAATGATCTGGACATGGACCAGGTCCTATTGGTTTATCCAAATTCGTCAAGGAAAGCCTTGGTCAAGTGATGGTCAAACGAGGAGTTCTACGGCAAACAGATCTCTGTTTTCAACACGTGAAGGGTCTGAGACCGTTCCTAGATCCATGGATTCATTTTGACAGTTGTAGACTGCCTCCACAATGCAAATCCAACATCCACCTTTTGGTAGATTGAATGATCATGGAAACCCATACGCTAAGCCAATGGGTGTTGTCTTTTTACGTGTCCTCTGCTGAAGATGTTTCATAGGGAAAACAGTTATGTAATTTCCTTTATAAATAACGCGTTTGCAAACACATGTAGCTAGTTTTTTTTTGATATAGTCTTGCTGTTAGTTCATGTACTGTGTCATGACATTGATCCTGCTGTTGTAACGAGAGGATCCTTCCTCTGTTTTGCAATATAACAAGACTCTATTTTATATGACTTTCTGAGTGTAATTTTGGACTGACAATGTGTTAACCAAGGCCGTGCAGGGGGCCCTGCTGGCTGAGGTTTTGTTTCTTTATTTCTGTAAAGTTTTTATGTGTTGTTGTCTCATTTCCATTGTAGATATTTCATAGTTTGTTCACCTGTGTATATTTCATATTTTAGTTATGGTGTTAATGTTTCATTCTTGTACATGATTTTCCAAGCATTGTATATTTTTTCTAACACTGATTAGTGTGTTTCAGGATAGGCTAGGCTCAGGCGTTTTCATACAATTTTTGCAATAAATAGTGACATGAGATTGGCCTCCCTGCTGACTTTGTTTTTCTTAGATTTTCAATTTCAGTTATGCTTTGATTTCAGTATTATTCATTTGTTGTTAGTTAGTTAGTTTAGACATCAAATTCTTCATGTCATTTAATGTTATCTCTAAAGCCATGGCTTAACCCCAAAAAGCTACTTAGCGAGCTACCGGATTATGAGTGAGGCGATTTTATTTTATTTTCATTTCTGTAAATAGATATCAGGTTCTTCATGACATTTGGCGTTATCTCCAAAGCCATGCATTAACCCCGAAAAGATACTTGGTGAGCTATCAGATTATGAGTGAAGTGATTTGATTTCACTTTTATTTTTTTTGCAATTAGATGTCAGGTTCTTCATGTTATTGACGTTATCTCCAGAGCCATGGCTTAACCCCGAAAAGCTACTTGGCGAGCTATCGGACTATAAGTGAAGTAACTTGATTTTATTTTCATTTGAAAGTAGGTAATTTAGATATCAATTCCTCATGTTATTGAAGTTATCTCCAGAGCCATGGCTTAACCCCGAAAAGCTACTTGGCGAGCTATCAGACTATAAGTGAAGTGAATTGATTTTACTTTTATTAGTTTGCAGCTTTTGATTTGTTTGAATGCAATAGCTTAACTTTTATTTTTGTATTTAGATGAGTAGCAGAGATAATGATTTCATGATCAATAGTTCATCATTTGTTTGATTTGAATAGCTGCACATTTACATTCTTCTTCAAGTACTAATTTCATCACTAGTATGTTTTGAGATCTTCTGAAGTGTTAAGCTCTGGAACTTATCATAAAGAACATAATTGCCTTAAAATCTATATCAATACTTGCCTTCTAAAGTATTCTTAAAACTTAGGAATAGGATTTGCATTCGCATTAGGAGACAAACAAAGATAAAACCCACAAAAACAAAATAAAATTGAAAACAATAAAAAGTAAGAAAGAGGTTGTCTTGCACATATAGTGCGCCACAATTCATCAGTTTATGACTCCCGGATTGATAATTAATGTAGAAATTTAGGACATACTAAATTGATTAAAAATTTTGGTGCCGTTGCCGTGGAAGTGTAACTAGGTAGCCGATTTCTTACCGAAAAAAAAAAAAAAAAAAAAAAAAAAAAAAAAAAAAAAAAAAAAAAAAAAAAAAATAGAGGAAAAATTGATGACTTCTTGAAGTATGCTCTCCTCTTGCACCTAGTGTGATCTGGAGGATCAGAAAAGAGAGTTATTAGTTCAATAATTTCTTGATTATGCTCTCTTCTTGCACCTAGTGTGACCTAGAAGATCAGAAAGAGAATTATTAGCCCAACTTAAAAAAATAATAAATAAAAAAAATGACATGCATAGAGCAAGAGATTCTAGGGGAAGGTTTATAGCTAGGGTAAAAGTTCGATTTTCACAACTCCAGCTACTTCAAGGCATAGACAAGATACACCTACATCTACTCCCAGCCTTAGGATTCCTGGAATTCAAGGAGCAGCAACTGAATTATAAGATTCTCCCACACTATCTACTAAATCTGATCTAGGAGAAGAACCTTTCTTCACTTCTATAGGGGAACATATTGTAATCAAAGAAGTAAAATCACCTGAAGAAGAGGGAAAGGGAGAAACTCTCTCTCATCCACCATTAATATAAGAACCAAAAGACTCTGAGGAAACTATCATGATAGAGGAAGTAGTAGATGGATTTGGAGGAGGGGGTAGAGGTAGAGGAAGAGGAAATAGGGAGTATTTGGAGAATTAGAAGATTCTCCCACACTATCTACTAAATCTGATCTAGGAGAAGAACCTTTCTTCACTTCTACAGGGGAACATATTGTAATCAAAGAAGTAAAATCACCTGAAGAAGAGGGAAAGGGAGAAACTCTCTCTCTTCCACCATTAATAGAAGAACGAGAAGACTCTAAGGAAACTATCATGATAGAGGAAGTAGTAGATGGATTTGGAGGAGGGGGTAGAGTTAGAGGAAGAGGAAATAATGGAGGTAAAAATGGAGGAGTTAGAGGTAGTAATGAGGGAAATAGGGAAGGAGATAAGTCATTTGGATTCCCTATAGCCGATGAGAAAATTCATACAACAATGAAAAACATTTCACCATCTATCCTCCCAAAATTTTATGGGTTGCGAAGTGAGGATCCTGAAACATTTCTATTTGAGTTTGAAGTCTTGTGCCAAACCTATGACTATATGGAAGACTCTAAAAAACTCAAACTGTTTCCTTCAACATTGAAGGGAGTTTCTTTGAAATGGTTCATGGAATTAGTCACTAAATCCATTAGGACTTGGAATGATATGAAACAAACATTTTTGGATAGATACCTGGATTATTCTATGCCCACCAATCATAAGGATGAGGTATTCAAAATGATGCAAAAAGAAGATGAAAACTTGGAGGATTTACTTGAAAGATTTCAATACAACTTAAAGAGAGCAAAAATGAGTAATTTAGACGAGGAAACCTTGAAAGCCCTTCTATTGAAAGCCATTAGAGATAAATGGATAGATATTTTAAACATGATGGGGAAGGGAGACATTTCTCAACTTCCACTTCGTGACATAGCAGAACTATGTGTCCATCTCTCAAGGGGAAAATCTAAAACTGGAAAAGGGCTGAGAGATCCTTCTCTTATTAGAGCAAACAAATCTGCAGCTGGATCAGTAAGTAGGGTAGAGATTGGCAATATGCTTGATGAGTTCAAAACCGATATTCTAGGGAGCCTTAGTGAACAACTAGACACCCTTAAAATACAAAACAAGCAGAAAGCAGAAGCTGATACCTTGGCCATCTTTTGTCCAAAATGTAGAAAGAAACATGATCTAAGGGAATGCCCCTTGGATACAAAAGTTGTAGAAACATGTATGATTTGCTCAGAAAGTCATGAGACCAAGGATTGTCCTTCAATTCCTGGGCTCAAAGTTGTCTTTCAGGAAGATCCAAATTTAGTAAAGTCCCTTTGTTTTGTTTCAAGAAGACCTTGGTAGGGGCAACAAAATCAAGGATTTAACAATCTATGAACTTCCAGCTCCCGCCAAATTGGAATTCTTGGCAACAAACTTGGCCCCAACCTCAAAATCCATACCAATCATGGGCACAAGGGATGCAAAATCCTTATGGGAGGTTTGCTCAATTTTATCAATATCCTTCATCTTTTCAAAATCAACAAAATCCACAACTTCCAAATCAAAACCCACAACTTTCATTGCCATTTCCACAACAACAACCTTCTCAACAAAATCCAAATTCTCAACTCTTGCTTCCATTTCAACAAAAGACAAATCAACTATTAGCCCAGCGATTGCCAAATCCCAACAACAAAAATCCCCAGAATGCTTACATGGTAGAAGGACAACAATTTCCTACCTATATGATTGTTCCTCTTAATGATGTTCAACTCAAATCTGGTAGAGTTTTAGAAAAACCTTCTATAGATGTTCAAGAGCAAGATACCTCTGAGGAGGATTCTCTTAAAGTCAATAAAGGTTCTGAGGAAGCATCTCTTCAAAACCCAATCATTAAAAAAGAAAAAGAAAGATTCAACCCCCACAACTCCTATAGTTG
>APFE031702532.1:20195-53979 GCA_000404065.3 Pinus taeda
TATTTTGATTAGAACTCTAGAGGTAGAGGGAGAGATTCATGGACTCTCATTAATGAGATGGCTTCTCATCTTTTTGTATAAATAGGAGATCTTTCTCCTTCATTTGGGAGTTCTTAAGTCTTAGCTTGTTAGCTTGTGAGATGGCTTTGGAAAGCTTTAGAGAGTTTTGTTGTACTTTGTAATTTTGAAGAATTTGAATAAAGCTTTGATGTTCTCAATATGGAAGGAGATGTGAAGTAGATGTCATGGAGGACAATAGAATGTAAGGTAGAGTAGATTTCATTTTGTAATTTTGCTTTGATTTCATTATATCATTTGATTGCTTTCAAGTTTGATAGTTTAGATTTTCCATTCATGCAATTTTAATTCATGTAAGTGTGTTCAACCGGTTGATTGTAGATTAGTTTTTTTCTTTACATGTTTTTGCATCAAATAGTGACATGAGATTTACCTCTCTGCCGACTTTGTTTTTTTTAGCTTTTCAATTTCAGTTATGCTTTGATTTCAGTCTTATTCATTTGCTTTGTTAGTTAGTTTAGATACCAGATTGCTCATTTCATTGACGGTTACCTCCGAAGGCCATAGCTAGACTAACTGGAAAGGGATGGAAATATGAATTGTTGTGATTTGATTTTAGTTTACTTTTCTGCAATTAGATATCATATTTCTCATTTCATTGACAGTTACCTCCGAAAGCCATAGCCAAACTAACTAGCGAGGGATCGAAATATGAATGTTGTGATTTGATTTTAGTTTACTTTTCTGCAATTAGATATCAGATTGCTCATTTCATTGACAGTTACCTCCGAAAGCCATAGCTAGACTAACTGGCCAGGGATCGAAATATGAATCATGTGATTTGATTTTAGTTTACTTTTCTGCAATTAGATATTGGATTGCTCATTTCATTGACGGTTACCTCTGAAATCCATAGCTAGACTAATTGGCGAGGGATCGAACTATGAATGTTGTGATTTGATTTTAGTTTACTTTTCTACAATTAGATATTGGATTGCTCATGTCATTGACGGTTACTTCCAAAATCCATAGCTAGACTAAATGGCGAGGGATCGAAATATGAATGTTGTGATTTGATTTTACTTTTTATTAGTTTGTAGTTTTTTATTTGTTTGAGTGCAATAGCTTAAATTTTATTTCCGTATTTAGACAAGCAGCAGAGACAGTGATTTCATGATCAGTATTTCATATTTTGTTTGATTGAAGTAGCTGCATACTTACACTTTTGTTTAAGTACTAATTCCATCAATAACATGTTTTAAGATCTTTTGAAGTGCTAAGCTTTGGAAGTTACCATTAGGGACATAGACCTTGTCTTGAAATCTACATCCATACTTGACCTTTAAAAGTATTCTTAAGACCTTAGAATAGGATTTCCATTTGCATTAGACACTTTAGGAGATCAACAAAAACAAAAGCCCAAAACAAACTAAAATCTATAAAACAACGAAGTAAGAAAAAGGTTAACTAAGCACATATGGTGCACGACACTTCATTAGTTTACGATACCTAGATTGATAATTTATGTAGAGAAATTTAAGACATTAAATTGACTAGACAGAAACAAAACACAGTAGCTGATTTTTTGTCTAGGATTCAGAATACTAAAGAAGATTCTCCTGTAGAGGACAAGTTTCCTAATGAATATTTATTTGTAGTAACTACTAAGACTCCTTGGTACGTAGATATAGCTAACTATTTGGTTACAGGGAAACTACCTCCACATTTATTTCCTGGTGAAAGAAGAAATATTATTCAGGAGAGTTCAAAATATTCATGGATTTCTAACGAATTGTTTAAAGCAAGGCTAGATTTTGTGATTAGAAGATGTGTTAGGGAAGATGAAATGCCTGATATTCTCAAAGCATGTCATGATGAATCATGCAACGGACACTATGCTGACAAAAGGACAGCCTATAAAATCCTCTCTTTAGGATATTATTGGCTATCCCTCTTCAAAGATGCAAAACAATATGTCAAAAGATGTGACAGCTGCCAAAGAGTAGGGAAACCTACCCTCTCAAATGAAATGCCATTACAACCACCGGTACTCATCGAACCCTTTGAAAAATGGGCTTTAGACTTCATTGGACCTATTAACCCACCATCTAAACAAAGAAAGTATACATTGGTATGTACTGATTATGTCACTAAATGGGTAGAAGCCAAAGCATTATTTTCTGCTACTGAGCATTCAGCTTATAGTTTTCTTTATGAGGATATTTTTACTCACTTTGAAGTTCCAAGAGAAATTGTGACAGATCAGGGAGGTCAATTCACATCCAAACTGGTGGAGAAGCTGATGGAAGAGTACAAGGTCAAGCACATAAAATATACTCCTTACCATCCGCAAGCAAATGGTCAAGTGGAGTCTACAAACAAAGTTATTGAAGACATCATTACCAAGACTGTTCATCTACACAGAAGAGATTGGGCAGAAACGCCTCCTGAAGCCTTATGGGCCTACATAACTACATGGAGGTATACAATAGGACATTCCCCCTATGAACTTGTTTATGGGAAAGAAGTTCTACTCCCCAATGAGTTCCAAGTTAGAACTTTCAAGATGGTAGTTCAATTGGGATTGGATCTATCAGAAGCCCAAAAGCATAGAATGGAGCAGTTGAATGAACTAGATGAGATCAAACAAGAAGCAATCCTAAGAACTGATCTAGTTCAATATCAAAGAACTAAGTGGCATGACAAATATATCAAGGAGAAAAAGTTTCAAGAAGGAGATTGGGCATTGCTATTTGATTCCAAGTTCAAAGATTTCAAAGGTAAATTTCAGACTCATTGGCTTGGGCCATATGAGATTGACAAAGCCTTTAGCAATGGAGTAGTAAGAATCAAAACCATTGATGAATATCAAACTCCTCTTATTGTGAATGGTCACAGATTAAAGATCTATCATAAGCCACTCTCAAAGGAGGAATTTGTCAAAGTCTTTCAAGATAATTCTGCAATAAGGCTGGTGAAGAAGAATCCTTCTTCTCCACCAGCCTAGTCTTTGTTCTTTTCTATTAAAAAAAAAAAAATGAAAATTTGTACAGAAAATATAGGGTGAAAATCAGAAACTTCTGACGCCCCATATTTTCCAAAAAAAAAAAAATCCCTCTCATTTCATTCATAGTTTCATGTCATTTCACTTCATTTCACTTCACTTCACTTCACTTCACTTCATTTCATTCCATTTTATCATCACATTTTACCAATAAAATCCCTTTCATGATCAGTTTTCATATATCATTCACTCAGTCATCATTCCTTTCCATCCATCTCCATTCAGTCATATGTTCATTGTGTCAGTTTCCGCAGCTAGAAATTGATTCCGCAAATGATTGTTGATTCCGCAGCTAACACTCTCTTATTCAGAACTGACACTCAGATGTTAGCCAAATAATGATGAGAACCAAATGCAGGTATGACAAAGGAAAATATTTTGAAGATATAAAGCACCTAAAACACCAACAAGAAGTAGCCAATCAAAGGTCAGTGGATGGAAGTGGTAAGATTCTAAGGTATGAGCAAAATTCATTTCAAATAGCATTCTAAAGCACATTCTATATAGTTGTGAAACCACCGGCTCCATTATGTGTAATGATTCACCTTGATAGCTTTCATAACTTCTCCATGACCTTTGCATAATTCCACCACGAACTTTGCATTAATTTTTAACGGCCTCATGATCCACCTCTGAATTTAACTCGTGTTTAATTGTACGTTGGCATTCCACCTGTTGAACCAGGTAATTATGAGGACGTAATCTATTTGACCACGACTCTTTCCTGCCGCACAAATCCGCAATCATTTTGTGAGCATTCTAACGTCTATTCCGCAGCCTTCTAATTCAAAGTTCTACCAGGCTCACCCTATTTCCATACTATCCCATTGAAGTTGCGTTTGTTATTACTGGCCTGTTTACATAAGCCTCCGCTCCTGTTTACATAAGCCTCCACTCCGTGAATTCATTTTCATTACCTGTTCTATGTTCTTCCGTTGACAACTACTTGTTTTTCTGCACAATCCTTCTCCATCTCCCGCTAACACAACCGTTTCACCTCCGCCAATCCATTACTCACAGCCCATCACTCATAGACGTATTTTTAAGGCATGAGGAAGGAATGGACCTTCTGGTAAGAACAGAGCCAGACGGGCCTAAATTCATGGAGGGTTATCCGCAATTGAAAAGTATATTAAGGAAGGCACGGTGGCTGTAGTTCATCCAGAAATTCAGAGGTCACAATAAAGAAGTCACGAAGACATTTGCAAGGTCTTTTAATGGCGTGGAAGTTGAGGTTGGAGATCTTAAATTCTCAGTCGCGGAGGCATCTATTGCAGTAGCAACGAAACTCCCACAGGAGGGGGAACGGTGGTTCAAAAACAAAGACTTTGATGAGAGGGCCTGGAGGATTATTTTGCGTAACCTAGGTATGGATATAACCATCTTCAAACATGGAATCCCTATTTCTTCTCTAGAGGAAAAGTGGACTAGTTTATTATTGATAATCCAGAAGTTTATTACATGTGAAGGACGGTTTGGGTCCATGTACATGTACCAAACCCAGCTGCTAATGAATTTTCTAGAAAATCAAACCATCAATTTGCCTTATTTTCTATTGAATAGCCTGAAAGTGATGTCCATAACTGTACAAAAGAATCTGGATGACGTAGAGCGCCACCTTCACACTCATGGCCTTGTTAAAATTTTGATTGAAAAATAGTTGAAGGAAAGAAAGGATACTTGGGAACAGTTTTTTATTAGAATCTTCTTTCAGGACCCACCTGAAACACCTGAAAGTAGCTCAGCAAAGAAAAGTAGGAGAAGGAAAACAAGTGTAAACATTCAGGACACTCCTACTAACATAGCTAAAGACACTAGTAAGGAAGAGAAGCTGTCTGAAAGTAGGAAAGAAAGAACTAAGGTTAGGAAGCAAGGGAGACTAAAGGAGAAAAGAAATATTGAAGTTGCCTATCAAACCCCAGAACCTTCCTCAGAAGAGGATCAAATAATTTCTGAAAGACTAATCTACCTTAAGGCACAATCAGCTGTAGAAAAGAGAAAAGGGAAAGAAAAACAAAGTGTGGAGAAAGGAGACACCAACTCACAGAATCTAAGGAGGAGCTCCAGACTTAAAGGAAAACTGAAGAAAGTACAAACAAAAGGGGCCCACTTCATTGACTTAGGAAAGGAAACACCAAAACAGTCTCCAGAAATCCCTCTTGGCCGTAGCACACAACATACTCCTATCTCTCAACTAGTTTTTGAGATCAGTCCTTCTCAACCAGATTTTGAGATTAGTCCTTCTCACCCAGCTTTTAGGGTCAGCCCAAGAAAGGCTACACCTAAGATAGATCCAACCCAGCAAGAAATGTATGATTTTATCGAATCGTTGGAGAAGACTGCAACAGATCAAGGCACTTCAACTACCCAGCCTAATACAGCCCAGGAAGCTTTAATCCAATCACTAAAACATGAAGTTTTTGAACTGTAAGTCCTGAATAGACACATCAAAAGAGAAAATGAAACATTGAAAGAACATAGCAGGTTGGACAAAATCATTCATGACAACACCATGTTGCATCTTGGGTTGTGGCAAAATAAAAATAGGAAATTGAAGAAAGAGAGTAGGAGGTTGAGCAAAGCTCTTATTAACCTCAGATTCAGGTGCCTAATGAGAAAGCCTAGGATGACAATGGTACCAAGAAAGAAGAAAAGAAGGCTGGATGTGTTAGCAGAGGTCTCAAAACACATTAACTGAAGGGAGGATGGTCACAGTTTTGGTTGCATGAGGACATGAAACACCTTCACAATGGGGGTATGTTGAGCCCTGAAACTACATCTCTTCTACACACTTTCCTAGAACTTTTTCCCCTCACCAGTGCCTCATAAGCTATCAAAGATCATTACATATTGATTCTAAAAGTGCATTTAAGTGGTTTTCTAACTATATTTTTGTGTTTGCTATTTCACTTAGATTTTTCTCATCAGCTGCAGAATGCAGCCACTTTTCACAGCTGACTCGAGATTCCGCAGTTGTTTTTGTTGATCTCTAGGTTACAGGTGTTAGCAAGCAAAACGAGGCACGTGGGTAGTTCAGGAATGATCTGGACATGGACCAGGTCCTATTGGTTCAGCCAAATTCGTCAAGGAAAGCCTTGGTCAAACGATGGTAAAACGAGGAGTTCTACGGCAAACAGGTCTCTGTTTTCAACACATGAAGGGTCCGAGACCGTTCCTAGATCCATGGATTCATTTTGACAGTTGTAGACTGCCTCCACAATGCAAATCCAACATCCACCTTCTGGTAGATTGAATGATCATGGCAACCCATATGCTAAGCTCACAGGTGTTGTCTTTTTATGTGTCCTCTGCTGAAGATGTTTCATAGGGAAAACAATTATGTAATTTCCTTTATAAATATCGTGTTTGCAAACGCATGTAGCTAGTTTTTTTTATATAGTCTTGTTGTTAGTTCATGTACTGTGTCGTGACATTGATCTTGCTGTTGTAACGAGAGGATCCTTCCTCTATTTTTCAATATAACAAGACTCTGTTTTATATGACTGTGTGAGCGTAATTTCAGACTGACAGCGTGTTAACCAAGGCCATGCGAGGGCCCCTGCTGGCTGAGGTTTCATTTCTTTATTTTTGTAAAGTTTTTATGTGTTGTTGTCTTATTTCCATTGTAGATATTTCATAGTTTGTTCACCTGTGTATATTTCATATTTTAGTTATGGTGTTAATGTTTCATTCTTGTACATGATTTCCCAAGCATTGTATATTTTTGCTAACACTGATCAGTGTGTTTCAGGATAGGCTAGGCTCGGGCATTTTCATACAATTTTTGTAATAAATAGTGACATGACATTGGCCTCTCTGCTGACTTTGTTTTTCTTAGCTTTTCAATTTCAGTTATGCTTTGATTTCAGTCTTATTCATTTGTTGTTGTTAGTTAGTTTAGACATCAAATTCTTCAAGTCATTTAACGTTATCTCCAGAACCGTGGCTTAACCCCGAAAATCTACTTGGCGAGCTATCAGATTATGAGTAAGGCGATTTGATTTTATTTTCATTTCTGCAATTAGATATCAGGTTCTTCATGACATTTGAGGTTATCTCCAGAGCCATGGATTAACCCCGAAAAGCTACTTGACGAGCTATCAAATTATGAGTGAAGTGATTTGATTTCACTTTTATTTTTTTTGCAATTAGATATCAGGTTCTTCATGTTATTGACGTTATCTCCAGAGCCATGGCTTAACCCCGAAAAGCTACTTGGTGAGCTATCAGACTATAAGTGAAGTAACTTGATTTTATTTTCTTTGCAAGTAGGTAATTTAGATATCAATTCCTCATGTTATTGACGTTATCTCCAGAGCCATGGCTTAACCCCGAAAAGCTACTTGGCGAACTATCGGACTATAAGTGAAGTGAATTGATTTTACTTTTATTAGTTTGCAGTTTTTGATTTGTTTGAATGCTATAGCTTAACTTTTATTTCTGTATTTAGATGAGCAGTAGAGATAATGATTTCATGATCAATAGTTCATCATTTGTTTGATTTGAATAGCTGCACATTTACATTCTTGCTCAAGTACTAGTTTCATCACTAGTATGTTTTGAGATCCTCTGAAGTGTTAAGCTCTGGAACTTATCATAAAGGACATAATTGCCTTAAAATATATATCCATACTTGCCTTCTAAAGTATTCTTAAAACTTAGGAATAGGATTTCCATTCGCATTAGGAGACAAACAAAGATAAAACCCCCAAAAACAAAATAAAATTGAAAACAATAAAAAGTAAGAAAGAGGTTGTCTTGCACATATAGTGCACCACACTTCATCAGTTTATGACTCCCGGATTGATAATTAATGTAGCAATTTAGGACATACTAAATTGACTAAACAATGACCTTTCCTTGACAATGGAAGACCTCCTACAAAATCCATTCAGATACTCTCCCATGGACGTGAAGGTACCGGAAGTGGAGTGTATAAACCAAGTTTCCTATTGCAAGGCTTACTAGTAGCACATAGAGAACATCCTCCTGTGAAACGAGAAACATTATCCAACATGTGTGGTCAATAAAAATACCTTTGAAGATTCGCTACTATCTTGCCTACACCAAAGTGTCCAACAATCAATGAAGTGTGCGCCTCCCTTATGATATTGTTTCTTTCTTCCTATGGAATACACAACTTGCCCAAGTTATACAACAAATTGTTATGTACATGATAATCCAACTATTCAATTTGATTTCCTTGACTCAATCTTTCATATACTTTTTGAAAGTCACTATCATTTGCATATTGTTCTATGTAAATTTCATGCAAAACATAATTATGCTTGAGTATAACAGATGAATTTACAATATGCCTTGAAAGCATGTCAACTACCTTATTGTAGATTCCCTTTTTATACCTAATAACCAAATGAAATTGTTGTAGAAAAGCCATCCATCTGAAATTTCATGACTACTGCAACTTTGACTGTGACTGTAAGTATTGCAATGGTTGATGGTCAGTATGGATGATGGTCTCCTTCTCCATCAAATAATGCTTCCATTTCTTAACACTTTGTACCAATGCATAAAGTTCTTTGTCATAGGTGGGATAGTTAGTTACAGCTCCATTAAATATTTCAGAATGAAATGAAATGGGCTTACCATGTTGCAATAGAACTACTCCCATGGCATAATCACTTGCATTCATTTGAATCTCAAATGGTTGACTAAGATCCAGAAGAGCCAATACCGATGTCGAACTGATATTTTTCTTCAAAGCATCAAATTCTTTCTGTTGTACATCTCCCCAATGGAAGACTTTCTTGACACTTATCAATACATTTAATGGAGCGACAATGGAAGAAAAAATAGTAATTAACTTTCTCCAATATTGTGTTGCCCCTAAAAAGCTTCTTACCTCTATAACTGTATTGGGCTTGGGCCAATTCAGAATGACCTCAACCTTAAGAGGGGTTGATCTTCAGCTCACCTCCTCCAACAATGTGTCCCAAATACACTAAATAATTCTTGCCAAATTCACACTTCGACATCTTTAAAAACAATTATTCTTTTCTCAAGACGTCTAGTAATTTGTTTACATGCATGACATGTTCATCTCTTGACTTGCTAAATATAAGAACATCATCTAAGTAAACAATGAAAAATTCTTCTACAAATGATCTCAATACATCATTCATTACCCTCATGAAAGTAGCTGGAGCATTTGTAAGACCGAAAGGCATAACAAGTCACTCAAACAATCCTTGTTTAGTTTTAAATGTGGTTTTCCAAATGTTTTCTTAAGCTATCCTAACTTGATATAACCACTTCGTAAGTCTAACTTAGTGAAATACTTTGCATACCTCAACTGATCAAGGAAATCAACAATTCTTGGGAGTGGATAACGATTCTTTAGCGTGATTTTGTTTAGTGCACGGAAATCCACACACATGTGCCAAGTTCCATCCTTCTTTGGCACCAAGACAATGGGCAAACCACGTGGTGAAGTAGATGGGCGTATGATACCTTTGTTCATTAATTCTTGAATTTTATTTTTGATTTCCATGCCCTCCATAATCGACATGTGATACATGCCTATGTTTGGAAGTGGAACATCCTGTTGCAACTGAATCTCATGCTGAATTCCCCATGTGGGAGGTAACCCCTTTGGTTCCTGAAACATCTCTCCACACTTTCTTACCACATCAAACAAATAAAATTTCAATTTATCATCACAACCTTCAAAAGATTCATAATCAATATCATTATTTTTCTTGATCATGAGAAGCACAAAATTTTTTCTTGCATTTACTAGTCTCTTCATCTACCCTGCATTAACGAAAGAAATGTTCAGCTTCTTGTGATGGGCTCTCACAATGTGCTCCACCCCATTCTTGAGAAATATATATTTGTTTTCACGGAGATAAAATACTGCTTTCCTATCATAAAAATAAGTACTACACAAAATGATTCCTGAGATGTCAAGTGGAACTACATCTAACTCAACTTCATCAATGAACTTTTCAGTAATGGCGAACTTGAATAAATACTTCCTTGTAACCTGTAAGTTTGCATTGTTAACTATCCAACCCAGTGGATGTGGCTTATGATGAGGTATAGTTTCAAGGTTTAGTTTTTTAACCAAGTCTTCTGAAATCAAGTTTGATTGTGACCCACTATTGAATAATACATCAATGTTTGTATGATTTGAAATCACCCTTACATGAAACAACTCTATTCTTGATTCTTCATTTGGAGTGTTGTTTTGACTATGTGATGAACTAGTGCTTGCAACAATTTATTTTCCTTTTGTAACCATGGCTGAAATCTTGGTTTCATCACTAGAATCTGAACCAAGGTCATGTTGTGTGGTAGCGGTCATCTTTTGTTTTCCTTTATTGTTTTGTTTCTTAGGCCTTAATTCAGGATGCAATTTTTAGCAGCGGGCTTCATCATGCCCCTCTTTGGAACAATGTTTGCATGTGATTTTCTCCCCTTCTTTCTTCACACTTGCATTTTTCTTTCCCTTCCCTTTTCCACCCTTCTCTTTCTCCTTGACCTTAAATGGCTTCCTCATACTACCCTCTTCCTGAATGTTCTTTCCTCTAGATTCAAGGTGTGTGGCTTGCACACATACCTCATCTAAGTTATTTGGATTGAACATGAGAATAATATGTTTCAGATAGGAATGTAAACCCCCAATATATTTCAGTAGTGTATCTTGGGAATTCAAAGTTACTCCTAACAACAAATCCCTTTTCCTAAAATCCTGTATATAATCTTGGATTGTTTGGCCTTTAAGCCGCCTAAAATTATGCCAACTCATAATGGCTTTTTGCATATAGGTTGAAGGATAAAACTGTCTTTTAATTGCAAAAACAAATTTAACCCAACTAATGGATATCTTGCCATGGATTCACATTTCCTCTTGAGTATTTTCTTCCCACCAGACTAATGCAACTCCTTCTAGCCTCAGTGAAGCCAACTGGATCTTTATATCATCTTCTTGAAGGTTATGAATTCTGCAGTATACCTCTAACTGTCAAATCCAATTGTCCGACTTTTTTGCATTCACCTCTCCATTGTACATGGGAAGTTCGAATTTTATGTCCAATTTAAGTAAGAGAGTCTTTCCTTTTGGGGTTTTTGAATGAGTATGGGAAGTTTCAGTGGTGGTGGAAGATGATGTTGTGTGAGATGATGAAGATGATGAGGATGGTGGAGATGGAGGTGGATTTCCACCATTCCCTTTGGAATCCTTCTTCTCATGTTTTTTATCCCCTGATCTTCCTTCTCCATGTGGAGGTTTAGAACTCTCTCCAACCATTGTAGTGGTCCTCTCTTCATAGAGGACTTTAACCATCTCAGTCAAAGTATATAAATCTTTCTTTAATTATTCCTCTTTTGATGAAGGACCTTCAGGCTCTCTTTCTCCAAACATAATGGTTATGGATTCAAGCTCAGAAACTGGTACTGTTGGTACCTCTTCAATCTCAATTGAAGGAAAAAATTGAGGAGTTTCAAGTGAAGCTGGAATTGGAGATTTGGGTGGTGAAGATTGTTGCCTTGTGGCTCTCCTTCTTCTGGGCATTACCTCAGGAGTTTCAACCAATAGCTTCCCTTCTCCTTTCTACAAATTTAACCTTGTAAGCATCACAATTTTGCAACCATTAAAACCCTAATTGAAAAAACTCAAGAAATCAAGCAATTCAACCTTGCTTTGATAACAACTTGATCTGTTTTTTTATTGTTAGTTTATGTTTTGCTAATATCAATTACAGATTTCTAAACATATGATTGCTTATTGCTTCTTGTACTGAGGTTTCATTAGCTATTCTGTATGTAATCAGGTAAATTTCCTTAAGTTTAAAATGACATTCATGAGAAAAATAGCTTGAAAAAAAAATACTAAATAACAGTCATTCAAAGTACAACAAACCATCAAAGAGACACTTTAACACAAGTGTTTTGATGAAGGAGTTCACCACTCCTAGGCTACATCTTCTTGGTCCAACTTCCATGGCTAGGCCTCTGTATTAGATAATATGGAAAAAAATTGTTTACAAAGCTCTATGGCTCCTAATACCTGCACCAATGTGTTCAGAATGTCCAAATTAGCCAAGAACACCTCTTCCTGAGCTCAATTGGGTTGAAAATTTCCTTCTCCATGACTCAGTCAGTCTTTTCCTAGAAAAGTTCCGCTAAATCTAGAATGACTCCAGTTAGCGCGCTAAATGTGGAGGCAGGACCAAAATTGGGGGCACTGCCAGAATTACTGCCATACTAAACTCAGAGTTGACTAGTGTTTAACTGTGCTTAATTAGCTTTAAACCCAGATTAATTAACATAACCCTGTGATTAGTGTTAACCAACCTTAACATCCAAAAATCTTGGTGGGGGATGTCACATGTGATGGTTAACATCGCATTAACCACTGGAGCCAGAGCCGTCGGAATGGTTAACCATTTCAGGTTATAGTAATTGCATTCACATGCTGGAGTCTGTTGCGGTGTTAATGAATTGTCCACCAAGTTAACGACAATCGTGTCCGTGTCATGGTATTTACATGGTATGCATTAAACGTCGAGGTAACAGTCTATGCCAGAGCCATCGGGTTTCTTATCTATAACCACCAGCATTTGTAACATTTCGATCACATGCAGAGGGTTGGCCCTCCTAATCGCAAACCCCAACAATATTGAACTTTAAATTGATGCGGAAAGTGTATGGGGTAAGAACCACGGTGGTAGCAGAGTTGGTTGAGACATGCAGACGGTATGTCAAAGGTCATGGGTTTGACCCTAACCTCCATCATAAAAAAATTCTCCTCTGTTGAGACTGTCAAGGCCTTTGGGAGGTGCCACATGGCGGCCTCCGGGCTTGCCACGTGGCATTCTTTCATTGGTTCAAAATGAACCAATAGAAACTTGCCAATACACCACCCTAAACCCAATAAAATGATGCCACTTGTCCATCTATGATATGTTGTTGACCATCTTTGACCATGCCTAGTCACTTTCCATGTCAGCAGTATGAACTACTGATTGTGCAGTGACTGGCCATTTTTTTTTTAATTTCCCTTGTATAGCAAAGCAATCAAAACACAATAACTTTCTCATACGAACTCAGCTTTCGACGAAACAAGTTGCGTTAGGATAATTTTTCCGAGATAGGCACGATCGTTCAGGTTTTGAGCCATTCTAAGAACTTTGATTTTTGAGCTAAATATTGAGCACCTAATCAATCTTGAGCAAGACTCTTTTCTCTATGTGCAAGACACACGACCTCTTCAGAAGATTGAGGAGTTGTATTCTTCCCAAAAGCTTTCTGTCTCTCAACAAATTTATTCATAAGGGAGTCAAAGGTAATTTCTTTGAGGTTTGCATTTTCTTGCAATGACTCAAGATAATTTGAATAAGTGGGATTAAGTGCCTTAACAAAAGTTATCAAAGGAATGTCAAGTTAAACATTAGTGACTTTGATATCATGTATAATAGATTTTACTTTTGATGCAAGAGCAAGAGGATCGTCATTTTGTAATTAAAGGCTGAACAATTTAATCATGAGTTGAACAACTTCAAGTGCAGAGTGTGAGTCATAAAGTTCCTTCAATTTTTGTAAGGCTTTACAAGAATTTGAAAATGGTGAAATATGGTGACTCACCTCTTCATTTACAGATGTTGCAATCAAGGCATAGGCCTTGCTGTTCTTATTTTCCCAAATGGAGAATTCCTTGTCTGAATTGATTTTGGGAGCTGGCTCTGATACCATGTCAGGCCAGGAGGTAACTCCTCAAATGAACTGTGTTTATTCATTTAGATTGTTCATAGTTATATACATGATGGAGTGACTCTTGTGTTTCACCTCCCGATGACTCTTCCTTTTCCATTATTTATTATTTACATTATTTACAAATGTTCACTAAATCCCCATGATTAGGTGTCAACAGAATTCAACAACCTTGTATATTGTTTATGCTACCCTATGTCATATTTTCCAATTATGATAGAAAATAGAGCATTGTACTGGGCACCTAATTTCTCAACAATTATTTTGGATTTCAAGGAGAGGACACCCCAAAAGAAGCATGGCCATGCGGGGAAAATAATCAATGATTTTCTTTTAAGGGCATGCCCTATAGGTAAGGTAATGCTTGCTTATAAAGGTCACATCGTAAGGTCACGTCTGACTTATTCTGACTCTCAGGTAAGGTCACACCTGACTTATTCTGACTCTCAGCTAAGGTAACACCCCACTTCTCTAGGTAAGGACTACAGAAATAAAAATTTGACGTCGATGATGAATGACCTTATACAGATATGTCACACACTGTCACACCACCCCATATACTTATTTTTACATAAGAAAGTCCTCCTTCAAACAACATGAGCAATCCTCACTCCTCGACTAGTAGTGCAGTAGTGTCCACTATTCTTAGTTTTTTGTGATTTTATGGGAGGAGAGGGGTTCCATAGATGGGACTACACCAACTTTCATTAATTTCACTGAGAGAAGTGAAGTTGTCTACAACTCATGTTGGTTGGGGAATTAAATTCATCAAATACTTTGTTATCTATGAAACATTGAATGTAATCCTTCACCTGACACTCCCACCAACGATTTAGCATACTTGTTAGTCTGAAGGAATTTTGCATGTACATTAATACTATTATCATACAATGGTTTGTTTTGTTTCCTCCTTTCTTCAATTAATTACAAAACAGTTCTTAGAATTGCATTGTTTAGATCTTGAATGTCCATTGAGTAGTAGACTCCTTCCTTCCAATTTCATACACTTAGAATCCCACTTAAAAAGTGTATCACCGTCCTTCTAGTTATTTTAGTATGCTATAATGGAAGTAAGTCGTATTCATATCAAGGAGTGCAACACTCATCCTCCTAGGCTGCAGAGTTTGACAGGAAATTTGAAATTAATCCAAATTTGTGAAAACTTTTGTGAAAAGAGGAAACATCAAAATTTCTTTGTTTTTTTCCCCGGGGAAAAATCACAAATTTCTATTGGATAAAGAAATTACATGTTGTAGATGCATGTGTGGCATATGCATATGTTAGGCCGTAGCCATAAAAAAATAGTTCTAACAAAAATACCCATGCAGGGTGTACTGTAAACTGTTCAGATGAAAATTATATGCCATCAAAAAATAGTTCTAACAAAAATACCCATGCAGGGTGTACTGTAAACTGTTCAGATGAAAATTATATGCCATCAAAAAATAATTCTAACAAAAATACCCATGCAGGGTGTACTGTAAACTGTTCATATGAAAATTATATACAAGTATGTATATGTCATGTACTGTAAGGAAAAAACAACAAAAATATACTACAAAAGTTAGGGCCTGTTGGCCCTCAAGTAGTTCTGATATATGTATGTTCAATGATAGTACTGGAAGTGTTCATCACCCTGTTGTTCCTTTATGGGCCAAGTTCCCCTGGGCTGGATTGTGGCCGCCTTGGAAAGTTGGTCGACAACCTGATTACGCTCCCTGTAAATATGTTGGCAAGAAATATATTCAAATTGGGATTTAAATAACATGACTTCATCCAATATATTTCTGAGGGTATGCATATGACATGTAGACGCATTGTTGAACCAGTTAATAATGATTTTTGAATCCATAAAAATTTGTAGATGTCTACAACCATGAGCAAGTGCAAAATGGAGAAGGTGACGAAGTGTGATAAGTTCGGAAAAATTATTAGTGCTAGTCCCCAGACCCATTTGAATGCAATAAATATGGTTTTCATATTGGTGTAATAGAACACCACCCCCCGCCCCCCCCTTCCCACATCCATGTTCCGGTGCAGCACCATCCAAAAAATCCCATGACATATTGTGATTTATAACTTCTAAGGTCACTGCCCAGAAAATAGGTGTGTTGTCATCATTTGGTGTTTCATGAAAAGAATTTAGGATATAGGCAATGGATACAGGCCAAAATATAGCTTTGTCCCTGAAAATAAATCCATTTTGATTCAGCCATATGGTCCAACAAATTATCAAGGGTAAACAATGATGTTTTTGGTTCGAAGTCCCCACCCTCTAGTGATTCCATGCTTGCACAGTAGTATTGCTTGTCCATCGAGCAGTAATGGAGAGGGAAGTGAGAACCTGTTACCATAAATCAATCACCATGGCATAGTGAATAAAAAGATGGTCATTTGTTTCCTCAACCTGTTTGCATAAAACACACCAAGCAGGGTCATGAAAAGACCTATGCTTCAGGTTGCTCCAAGTGGGCATTTTGTTCTTTAATATGTTCCACATTAGTAGCCTAGTGTGAGGAGGGGCTTTGAGCTTCCATATAGACTGCCACAAATCAATGAGCACATGTGGAATGTGTGAGGCATGGATGATGGGATATCCTTCTTTGGGAGTATATTTTCCATGACCAGCATGTGCCCAGATGAGTTCATCAACACCCTTCTTGATGCGTACATGTGATTCTATCACAACATTTATGTAATCAACCAATGACTAGTGCCATTGTTTAGGGATGCCTAACAACCCTGTCGATTTCCATGCTTGAGTGAATATGGATGTATTCTCCAAATCAACAATGGTTACAAGCCTGTGTATGTCTTTTTGCTTGTGGAATTATATGAGGTCAGGTGGGAGCCGGTGCATATTACCACAACTTGTCCACAGGTCTATGCCTATCCACACATATTGACCATCCTTGATGCACTAGACTAGACCATTCGTGATAGTGGGTAGAGCATGTAGGACAACTTGCCATATTGAAGAAATACCCAGCTTGTGCTAAGTTGGGAGCGAAATCCAATCCATGATTTGTAAGGGCCAAATATATTTGTAATGCACCACCTGTGTCCATAGACTATGAGAGATAAGGATTGGCCAGCCCATCTTAGCAGCTAGAGCATGAGCAAATGATGGTAGGTATTTTAATCCCCAACCATCCCACTTTTTTGGTAGTGCGATTTGGGCCCATCCCACCCAAGTAAAGGCCTCCCTTCCTTGTGTTTGTTCCAAAGGAATCTGTAGCATAATTTTTGTATTCGAGAGAGGATACCTTTTAGAATCCAAGCTAATGACATCCAATACACCGACGTTTCCTCCAAAGCTGATTTGATGAGAAAAAGTCACCCTGCTCTTGATAGAAACCTATGGTTCCAGTTGAGAAGTCTCTTTTCGACCTTGGCCACCAACCATGTCCAATCAGCTATTTTGTAATCATGAGGTTTTATCCGAAATCCAAGGTATTTAAGGCCAGCCTCCAATTGTAATCTTTGAAAAGGAAATTTATGTGTGGCTATCTGCATTTCCTATGGAGAGCAGGCTAAGAAGGTGATTATGGATTTAATCTTATTGTATTCCATACTTTTAGAAGTTGAAAAAAGCATCATAATATCATGGAAAATAGAGGAGTCTCGGATACTACCATTCAAAAAAATAAGCACAACATCCACAAATAGAAGGTGGGTGATAGTACAATGATCAGTGATCTTCAGACCAAGAATATGCCCCTCTCTTCTAGCCTGAAGAATAAGTCTACTGAGTCCTTCCATAACCAAGAGAAAAAGGAGAGGGGATAATGGACAGCCTTGCCTGAGCCCACGCTCTGCATAAAAGAAATAGGAAGCAGAGCCATTAATGAGAACACTGAATGAAGTTGTTGTGATACAACTCATGATCCAGGTGATGAAGGATAAGGGAAAGCCCAAATGAGTAAGAAGCATTCTAATGTATATCCAGCTGACCTGATCAAAGGCCTTGGATAGGTCAATTTTGAGAATGTCACCTTTGAGATGTTTCGTCTTGATGGAATGGAGGGCCTCTTGAGCAGTGCCTACAGTTTCATGGATTTGTCGATTGTGCAGAAAATCAAATTTCTCATGTAGGATATGGTTTGATAGGATGGGCTTAAGGCAATTGGCTATAATCTTGGAAATGATTTTGTAGAGGAAGTTACAAAGGGACATGGGCTGAAAATCATTAAATGAAATGGGAGAGTCCACTTTTGGAATAAGAGATATAAAAGTGGAGTTGATACCTTCATACATACGACTAGTAAGTCTACATTCCTCCACAACATTGAGTAGATCATGTCCAATGGTGTCGAAGAAAGCAATACAGAATTCAAGTGTCCACCCATCCGAGACAAGGCTCTTATATTTTTTGAACCATTTAATTCTTCTCTCTAGTTCACCCATGGTAAAAGGCTTGATAAGGTCATTAGAATCATCTTGGTCAACTTAATGAGGGAATAGCCTAGCTATCTGAACTATTTCTGCAATGGTTGCACCAGGAGGGGCCTTGAAAATATGTTGGAATTGAGAATTTCCAAGGTGGGCCAATTGGTGAAAGGAGGAGGCAAAATGACCATCTTCTGTGGGCATTTTCCAAATAGTGTTGCTGGCCCTTCTCCCCTTAGCAAAATTATGAAAAAAATTGGTATTGTCATCTCTGACCTTTAACCATATAGATCAACTCCTAAGTCACCAAGTTTCCTCATGCTCTTTAAGAATCTTGGACCTTTGTGTCTCTAGGTCAATGAGATGAGATTTTGCATCATCTGATATGAATCCTATACCTTGTTGATCCAGAAGATTTGTGAGCTTTTCTTCTATGGTCCTGACAGCTTGATCATCCAAATATATTTTTTCCTTAGCCCATTTAATTGATAGGCTCTTGATTTTGAGTAAATTTTGACAAAAGCCTTCAGATATGGATCTCCCCTGAGATGGTGGATGAGCATGCCAGTAATCTGTGACCAATCTGGTGTATTCAGGGTTCATCAACCAGGTAGAGTTGAATTTAAAAGGAGCCCTTGGCTTTGGAAAGGGCCCAGAAAATTTAAAGTAGATAGGAGAATGGTAAGAGATTCCACCCACTCCTACCCACTGAAAATAATTTGACATAGCCCGAATCAATTATTCCTTGATGAGAAATCAATCCAACTACCTAGATAAGGAAACATCTCTCGTTCTTCTATTGTGCCAAGTTGGTTGAACCTTGTTCATGGGTATATCAATCAACTGGTGTTGCTCCATGACATGGGACATAGAATCTGAAACTCGATCTATCTGGGCATTACATCCCCAAGATTCCCCATAACCAATTGAAAAATTCAAATCCCCTCCTAAAATGAGGTTGTCTAAGTTGACAAGGGATAGATTGAGCAAATGAGTCCAGAAGTCAGCTCGGTTTAGACGTGAAGCATATATATTTATGATTATGATCTCCATCCCTAATTCAGAGGAATAGATGTCCATTCTGATAAACCCAGCTCCACCCCAGGTAGTGATAATCTTAATAGTATATGGATTGATGCCTAATGCAATGCCTCCAGATCTTCCAATGGAATCATGTGCATGGAAGGTCTAGCCTGGCTTCAGAGCTTGTAGTATAGGGATGATCTGGTCAGCATTGGCGAGGGTTTCTTGCAGATAAATGATGTCGGTGGACTCATAATCTAATAATCTTCTGAGTGTTGATTGTATAGTAGGGCTCGACAGACCCCTACAATTGAAACATAGCCATTTCATGATAGTAACCTGGTGAGGGTGTTTGATGCTCTAAGAACCCTGTTGAGTGTGGATTGCCTGCCCAATGCCACATCCACCCTAGCCTGAATGATAGCCTTGGAGATATTAGAGTGTATAACTCTAGAGGATTTGGTAGATTTAGGAGGGGAAATCAACCCATTCCCAGAATGTTCGGGAGGATGAGAAACCCTAGGCTGGAGGTTGTATGAGTGGGAATGACAAGCGGAGGTAGAAATATTCAAGGAGGGATTCGTATCTAGTTTAAGAATGGAGGGTGGAGTGGTCGATAAAGTTGGAGGGTGTAGATCCAGTGGACAAGATAGAGGGGACAATGAAATTCCAGGGATGGATGCAAATGCAACATGATGGTGCAAATTAGAAACAGAAGAAATATCTAAAGATGCAGGGTAAAGAGGAAAAGAAGTACCTGATGAACGAGTAGCCACAACAACAGCCTGTGATCTCGTCATAGGTGGGGAGGGAGGTCTGGGAGAAGTCGAGGCCAGGTTCTATTTACCACCGCAAGTTGTGCTACTCGGTCCCAGAGATCGAGAAGACAGTTCTTCAGTAGATGATGGCACACTTGGAGCCGCAGCAATCGAATTTTTGGTGGGGGAAACAACAGGATTTAGCAGAGGACATTCTTTGTAAAGGCGACCCACCTTGTGATACCTCCAACATCGAAAAAGCACTCCTTCATAGTCCAGGAGCTAGATGTGGATGAATCTTCACCAATGTAGAGTAGTATGTTCCTCCAGTCCCTCTCTGGTGTCTAAATATACCAGAATTCACACCATGGATTTGTTGCCAGATGATTCATAAGACTTTCCGAAATCAAGAAAAGTACCAAGCGCATTCCCAATGCATCCTTAGGCCAAAAATGAAGGGGAAGGACTAGAAGCCTGACCCACATCGAACCTGCACCCAGTTGTTCACGCTCAGGGTTGAATAAATGGCTCCAACGCTTGAGAAGAATAGGGGCCATCTCGATATGCCAATAGTGCGAAACGACCCATATGGTTTTATCTTCCCTCAGAAAACCAATCCCGAGCCAAAGTAGTAATAATTGAGAGCTCTGTGAGGATATGCCCCCAAATTTCCATAACCCATAGGCGTAATCTGGCAGCAGAGTAAGCACGCCCTCGAACCCTACCTACCAATACCTTATTTTTAGTGTCCACCACCTCCCCCATATGCACTCCAACACCAAAACAGAGTTCCAGATGGTTGTGAGAGGCTTTTACGCACTTCTGCTTCTTTTCTTTACCTGATTGCGGAGCAGTAGGGTGTTCCTGAAGAGGATCATGAGTGCTCAATGCATGTTACTGAGGTAGAGGGGTGCTGGAATGATGGTTTACAATGGGGATGTCAAACACCTGTACGGAGAGGTAGAGAGTCTAGGTATAGCCAAGGAATGGGGTGGGTGTGGAAGATCAGTCGAGTGCGGAGGGGAGACAAATGTAGAGATTGTCTGGTCGCATATGGGTTAACAGAGGGGGGAGTCAGAAGGGGGGATTCCAACGGCACAAAGTCAAATGTAGGGGATGTTGGGATGCAAGAAACAAGATAATGAACGGTAGCCGATGAGAGGGGAGGGCAATCGAGACCCGACAACCCGATGGAGAGGTCAGTGAACGGAATGGAGTGAGCGGAAGGACTCAGGTCAGAACAATTGTGAGACAAACCCTGCATTAATAGATGGTTTGTGCCCAAAGGTTCATTAACCATCATCTCTGGCACAGAATTAGGGCTCGTCCAGATGGATTCGTTGGGGTTGGGATCCTCCGAGTAGTTAATCACGTCTACATCCATTTCCGACATACTGCAGACAAAAATAGCAACAATGATAGTTGGGTAGGGAATCTAAATGACAGTGCAAGGGGAGAGGTCAATCTGTCAACCGTGATGGTGATACTGGCAAGGCAAAGGGAAATGGGAAACTACGATGTCTGCAACAATGATGAGTGCAAACGCTAACCCTTCTCAGTCAGGGTTCCAATGTTGTGCGACCGTGGGTAGTCCATCGAAGTGAACCCAAGCAAATTTTAATTGATCAACTGTACCTTCACTATTTAATTTGTTTTTGGTGATTACTCACAGTTATCCCTTTGCTCCCGAGTCCTTATCACTGTTACAAGCGCATATATCTATCTTATATATATATATATATATATATATATATATATTATATATATATAATATATATATATTATATTATATTGTTATTGATAAAGTCATATGTAAGATACAATCAAGGCACCTCTCTACTCTCTACAGAGGGGATAAACCTGACAATAGAGAGCCTCTACAATTCACTCCTATTAGGAAGGTATAGTCACCCAAATATCAGAGAGAGGGCAAGAAGTTGTATGCTTTCTATATGTCTTCTTGACATTGCATTTGTTGCCCCAAAATTTTGAAATGGAGGAAAGTACAAGGTCTGCAAATTAACCAAATCTACATCCAAGAGAACCCGTCTCAATTTCAGGTCTTTTTGTCTGGCCTATGCATCCACCCTTTTCATTTATACCAACTTGGTAGAACCATGGTAACAAATTTGGGTGTTTCTTGATAATTGCTCCAATTTAGTTTAATTGAATTCTATTACTCATCTAAATGAAGATGAGAGGTTTATAATCTTACCAATGGGATACCTTCCACTTGCAAAGCAAATAGAAGTTGTTTCTTAAGCCATGTAAATGAATACAATACAACTAGAATTCTTGGTATAAAATCAAAACCAGGCCACAGTTTGGGGTCTGACAAGCTGAAAAATATGTTGGTGTTACTTGTATAATTAATTTAAATTACTTCTCATCGTGGAAGTTTCATATTTTGTGATAGACCTATCTAAAACACATTACACGACTATCAATTCTTCATTTACTAGAAGAAGAATCAATACCCAATATTTTTTTAAATAAGTATCTCCCGGTTTCAATTTTTTTGGTCACTACTTTAAACCAAATACTTGTGAATCATAATTATGTTTAATAGTTTTTGTAATTTGGCCGAGTCTTCCCTAATAAGACACAATACCAACTTTTACCCATATATCTCAATTCTTCATCTTATTTTTGTTGTAGACAATTAAAGCCAAAGAAGAAGGAAGGATCGTTGAATAATATGATTACCCTCCATATTTCTACTTTTGTTCATTTGATTTGTTATGGAATTTCTATGGAGACAACATCGGTGAATTCGTTATTTTAGGTGATAACAACCCTATTATACCAAAAGCCAAATTTGGTTCATATTGGATAAAATGTGGTAGGATGGTAGGTGTATTCTGGATAATGGCACTCCTGAAGAAAATAAATCTATTGCCAAGTTAGCATGTGTGCAGCCTTTGGTCAAAAGCGAGGAGGTCCTCATAAAGGAAGGGTTAGCATTTACTTCCAAGATATGACATATTTTCAATTAATTTATCAACATGATGTTAAGAAATTTACCGAAGAACACAAATTAATTACAGATAATTACTGTGAGGAACAAATATAAAAATAACCAGCAACAACCATAAACACATAAACACACATGTTTATCCGAGAAAACCCCAAATCCGGGTAAAAACCCAACCTAATGATATCTCATTAGCATTGGCCAAAACCCTAGCCAATCCGACCAAGTAAGCGTTCACCGCTCACCTCCAGGCCTACATTACAATGAAGTCCTTCCAGCCTTTTATAAGCTCCATTACATATAATACCACGGGCAGAATACTATGGGTGCACAATACCATGTGCCCCAAAACCACTACTATTTAACGAGGTCAACTTTGACTCAAACCTCGAGTCAATTTTACCTAACAATTCCCCCCTTAAACTTGACTTGGGGTTCTTTGACTAAATCCAGCCAAAACCTGCTAAGTGAGACAATCCCACTCACTTTAGCCCTTACCCCCTTCAATTTTTTTGGGATTTGCTAACCTAACATCCCCCTATCACCCAGGTCTAACCCAGACTTTCCCAGAGATTATCCAGGGGTACACATGCCTTACTAGGTCTTACAGTAGTATGCCCATTTACATGCATAATTTTGACTTCATTAATTTTATTTATTTATTTATTTTTTTTATTGTTGCTGCTATTCTGACCCATCCTTTCTCAATTTGATTTGCTCAAAAACTTCTATTAAACCGCTTGAATTCCCATCCAACATCACTGTAGAATTATCATCTACCATGAATTCCTTCATTCCTGTATCAATCTTGACTCTCATATTCTATGCATAATCTGCAGAATGTGTGGCCACATGGGATGAAGGCTTCTCCCTTCCGCCTCACCATGCACACACAGCACAATGGATCCAGCCCTCCATCATGGTTCTGGTTGTGGTTACCGTCCTCCTCCACTACCTTTGCCATTCCCCTCTAGCCCATTCTTCGGTGAAGTCAATCCATCGTCAAGTATTTCCTTGGGGAATGCCTCCTATGCCTTCAAGAAATTGTCCTCTCTGAACCCTTATTTCTCGTCGACCACAACATACAACCTGGAAACCCTAACCAGAAAAGCATAATGTTGAAGCAGGGTTGGCCGGAAATCAGTGTAAATGACATGGCAAGGCTGGGCGTGAAGCTTGCAAATCCACTCGGCAAATTCCATGGCATTCGACATAGTGGCCAAGAGAAATACCTTTTTTATAGCTGGGGGGAGGAAAATTATGCTCTCCTCCCACACGACCCCACGCTCCTGGTCCTTCAGGTAGTGAATCTCGTCAAAGATGACCCAAGAAACCTCTTTCAAAACCTCGAAACCTTTGTAAAGCATCCCTTTGAGAATCTCCGTGGTCATAACGAGGCACGAGGCATTCAGAGACATGGACACATCACTCGTCATTAACCCTACATCATCGAACTCGTGGCTGAGCTCCCGATACGTACCCTTGTCGCCTCCTTCAGATAATATATTTATACAATACTTTCATACACAAATCTTGTACCATTATTTTCTAGACCCAGATCTGTAAAAGGCTGCATTGATCTGATCAAGCCCTATAAACCCCTGACATCAAAGAATCCCTTTGAAGCCAATATCTGGCTCTGATACCAATTGTTAAGAAATTTACCCGAGAACACAAATTAATTACGGAGAATTACTGAGAGGAACAAATATAAAAACAACCACAACAACAACAACCACCACAACAACAACAGGCACACCAAACACCTGAAAATGGTGTTAGAAGATCTACCAGAATAAGTATACCCCCTGAACGATACTCTCCTTCATTATATTATTTATTGTTGACTGATTTTGGTGAACTTGAACATTATGAAGAAGCAATGCAGGTTGAAAGCAGGAAGAAGTGGGAGCTAGCCATGGAAGAAGAGATGGACTCCTTAATGCATAACCAGACTTGGGACTTAGTCAGGTTGCCTGCAGGTAAAACTACATTACAGAATAAATGGGTTTACAGGCTAAAGAAAGAATATGGAGGAAAACAAAGGTACAAAGCTAGACTTGTGGTGAAAGGGTTTGCACAGAAGAAAGGTATTGATTTTCATGAAATATTTTCTCCTGTTGTTAAAATGACTTCAATTAGAACTATTTTAAGTTTAGTAGTAGTTGAAGATTTACATCTTGAGTAGTTAGATGTAAAGACAACCTCTCTCCATGGGGATTTGGAGGAAGAGATATATATGCAGTAGCCACAAGGATATGAGGTAAAAGAGAAGGAGAAACTAGTGTGCAGGTTGAAGAAGAGCTTGTATGGCTTAAAACAATCTCCAAGGCAATGGTATCTAAAATTTGACAGGTTTATGTCTGAACAAGGTTATACTAGATGTCACTCTGATCATTGTGTTTATCTCAAATGGCAAAATGATGGCAGCTATATTATATTGTTATTGTATGTAGATGACATGCTTGTTGCAGGTTCTAACATGGAGGAAATAAATGTGCTCAAAAGAAAATTGACAAACTCATTTGCAATGAAGGACTTGGGTGCTGCAAAACAAATCCTTGGTATGAGAATAACTAGAGACAAGAAGAATCACAAATTAACATTGTCTCAAAGTGAGTACATAGAAAAGGTGTTGAAAAGGTTTAATATACAAAATGCAAAATTAGTTAGTATACCTTTAGCCATTTCAAATTAAGTAAGGAGGCGTGTCCCAAGACTCAGGAAGAAATGGATCATATGTCTAAAGTTCCATATGCATCAACAGTTGGAAGCTTAATGTATGCAATGGTCTGTACAAGGCCTGATTTGCACCATGCAGTGGGAGTTTTAAGCAAGTACATGAAGCAATTCAGGAAAAAAGAACATTGGATGGCAGTGAAGTGGATTCCTCAGAGGCGTATTTGAGAGGTACCACAAATCAAGCATTATGCTTTGGTGGTTCAAACATTGCTCTATAGGGATATGTTGATGCAGATATGGCGGGTGATAAAGATGACAAGAGGCGCACAACAAGGTATGTGTTTACTGTAGGTGGAACAACTGTCAGTTGGGTCTCAAAACTGCAAAGTGTTGTTGCATTCTCAGCAACAGAAGTGGAGTATGTTGCTGCTACAGAGGCTAGTAAAGAAATGATTTGGTTACAAAGGTTTTTGGATGAACTGGGTAAGAAGCAAGAGTTGGGCAGGTTATACAGTGACAGCCAGAGTGCCATACATCCTGCAAAGAACTCTGCATTTCATTCCAAGACTAAACATATACAGCTCAAGTACCATTTCATACGGTCAGCATTGGAAGATGGACAGTTGAAGCTGGAAAAGATACACACTATCCAGAATCCTATAGATATGCTAACAAAAGTTGTAACCAGGGAGAAACTGAGAATCTGCTAAGTTTCAATTGGTCTTCAAGTATGATGAAGAAGATGAGAAATAGCCAGGTCCAAAATGGAGTTATTGTCTAGCAAATGAAGCAGCGGTGGAGTTGCTATAATCAGTCTCCAAGTGGTAGATTGTTGGGTGTGGAGCCTGATTATCTTCTATATTCAAAGGTTTCAGTTAGATGTTTACCTTAGGAAGATTGTACACCCCTCTATGTGAGGGGGTGTGGGGGTGGACTTGTCCCCCCTGTGGGGGTTCAGGGGGGCCCATCCCCCCCGACTGGGGGGTCCGGGGACCAGCGGTCCCCCAGCGGGGGTTCGGGGGCAACGCCCCCAAAGCTAAAACCATATGTAAAATTGCCTTATAAAAGTATAGTAATTACCAATCAATTTGGGCCATTCATTAGGCAGATGATTTGACGGTAGAAGTTATGTTTAATTTAGGGTTTTTTTCCCTAGAAGGAAACCTCTCACTATATATGAGGGAATTGTATTGTGTCTATATATATCTGTATTCTGAGTGAGGAAGAGAGAGGAGATTGAGAGCAAATATTTTTAGCTGTAGGTTGTATCTCTTCAGTTTGCTGGATAACATAATAAAAGAAGGACTGGTTGTTTCTCCATGGACGCAGCCCAAGCTGGGTGAACCACGTATATCTGTGTCTCTCTTGTTTTATGCATTTTCTATGTTTATATTTATGCAATATTTTATGTGTTCCATTTCTCTGTAATATATAATTTTCTAACACAAACTTACTATTTCTTTCATCTATATAAGTAATTATATATTTTTGTTCCATGCACAAACTTATTATCTATGATAATGTTTTGTGAAAAATGTTTAATTATTATTCTTTTTATCTACATATGTTTTCTGATTATAGTTTTTAACTCTATACACAAACTTTTACCAAAAAACTACAACATGTAAGCAATATAATGTTTCTCAGCAATGAGGAAAACTAATATCTGCAACCTATTCTGCAGAAATTTTCAAGATCTAGGATTTATAATATATACATTAAACATGAATAATTTTTTAACATGACATATAAAACTATTACACTCAAACAAAATAGAAAGGTGGATGTAAAATCAAAGGAATTTAGAGATTGTTATTTCTTAATACGATTTCAAACCTTTAAAGCTACATGAAAATGAGTTAACCTTTAAAGCTACATGAAAATGAGTTAATGTGAATTTGAACGTGTAGAAACTAACTACTTTGTAACCTTTTTAAAAATGCTATGGTAAGCAAAAGAGAGACATTACGAGTTAGTAGTTTTTATATCTACATTGGAATGTAGCTCCAACACCCTCACTGCCATCATTTATATCTAATTGAATTAGGAGAGATTTCTACAGTTATGAGAACAATCACCCTTTCATGATACATGGTGGATCAAGCCCATTGAATGTCCAGAGTTTCCATGTTAAAGGAATTTGTGAACTCCCACAACAATCTTCATTGGACTATTATTTTATTGATTCCTAAACAATTTTGATAGTGTTGATGGTGAATGCACTAAGGTCTACAATTAACTCTATCTTACAACCAAAGTATTTTAGGTTTATAAAATTGACGCTTTCTTTTATATAGAGGGTCAAATGATTTAGTAGATGAAACAACTTTTCAATTAGGCATATAAAATTATAGAAAGATGGTACATCCTCTACTATTTATATATGCTTCTTTGATAGTCCCTGCTATTACAGTAAGAAAATTTATAATATTTTATCTAGGTAAAAAATAGAATAAAAAGTAAAAAAATTAATATCTTATTCATGTGTTTATGCTAGATATATTCTTCATTTGAACATTTAAAAAACATGAATGTGGTTGAATTCTTACCAAATTAAAATACACATGAACATTTAAAAACACGGATGTGGTTGAATTCTTACCAAATTAAAACACATATGGCCAAATAATTGTGTTGAATTCTTACCAAATTAAAACACATATAGCCAAATAATTGTGTTCGCTAGATGTCAAATTAACAGGGAGGAATTGACAAACTGATCGCTCCATTGCAATGGTTGTTTAAATAGTGATGGAATGGCTTTCATATAAATCCCCAATTCCTATAAACCCATGATTCCACATTCCATGAAGTGTATCACACATTTTACTAGAAAAAACAAATTCCAACAATTTTGGGTGAATATAAAATATAATAGAGTAAAAATAAATTCCATAGCAGAAACAAATCCAAATAATTGGTATTCCCATAAAAATAGGGTGAAATATATCTTGACACTTTCCATTACCATAAAAATAGGCGAATGGGAGAATGTAGTTTGAATTTTACTAGAAAAAGAACAAATTCCAACGATTTTGGGTTAATAGAAAAATATATTAGAGTGAAAATAATTTCCATGAGGAGAAACACATCCAAATAATTGGTATTCCCATAAAAATAGGGTGAAATATATCTTGATACTTTCCATTACCATAAAAATAGGGTGAATGGGAAACTCTCCCCATCAAATTCCCATGGGCTAATGGTTTACACCTATCTTTTTTAAATAAATATTCAACGATACATATGCAAGCCCCTTTTTGTAAAAAAATTCCCAACCAAAATAAATAACCCCCGATTTCGTCCATAATTCGCCCATGGGAGAAATTTCACTCCTAAAATTTTCTATGGAACTATTAAAGCTTGGAATTTTGGCATTGGACATGATGATTTCATGCTTGAAGTCTTTAATTTTTTTAGAGTTGTTTCTTGGTGTGCTAATAAATTCGATAGTAGAAAGAGACTTATATGACTCATAAGACCCAATAGGATACCTATTCCTCTAACTTTCTATTTATTCAAGAAGATCTTATACTTCCTAAGATAACTAAGTTTTAAGGTAGTAGAGGTTGAACCTTCCTCACGAACCATAATGGAGGAAAGGATATTTTCAATAAATTCTTAAAAGAAACTACCAAGGAGTTGGTTAGTGCTAGAAAAACTAAGATATGTACATTGGACAATATATATAGGGAATTTTCTTGGTTATTTGAAAGGATTCTTGGGAAATAATCCACTGATTTTGTTCCTAGATATTTTCTTTATCTTCCACATTATTTGGTCCATAAGTGGGCCATTTTGGACTCGACCCATACAATTTCTACCAAAATTTTATATGATCTTTGAAATTTCACTTAGAAAAAGAAGTTTTATATGTCATCATACCTAGTTTATGCTATTGTCTATTGCAATGTATTCAAGGGATTTCCAAGGTTCTGACATTCAAATTTCAATTTTGACCTAGTACAATTTTATTAATCCTCATTCTGGAAGCATTAAAATCACTTTCAACCTTATCCTGTACAAAATTCCTTCCTTGCAAAATGTAGAAAAATGTCGGTTGGTCCTATAACTAGCATATGATCCCCTAAATATCCAACCCTCTTGGAAATAAAGGGAATATTTCAAACATAAGAATTTTGTATTTATTTTTGTATTCAAATTTGAAGGGAAACTCTTAATGTTTCCAATATGTGTTTGTGACAAGTTTTTCCTGGAAGAAGTGTGTTGACAATATAAGTACTAGGAACATTTCTTCAATGAAAATAGAAAGAGATAATTTTTACATTTTCCCATTAGACTTGGTAGTTTTAGTGTTAGGATTATTTCCAACATTGATGAATATGGTATCTGTTTGGAGAGTTGTAAATTAAATGAAATAAAAGTAATAGAAGGTTTCTACTCAAAAATATTTTTTATGCTCTTCTTAATTCTATGGGATATGTATCGTCTTTTAAGTACGGTAGGTTGAAGGTGGACAAGACAATCATGTCTTACTTGATAGCCCTTAAGTTATCTTGAAAGATATCAATACCCCACATAGTACTAATAAGTCGTATAGATGGTTCTACCCCCCAACACACTTAGAAAAGTAGTTCCATGTCTAGGATGTCAATCTCAAAGAAAGGAACCAAGGAAAAATTGTTGGGTGTGGAGCATGATTATTTAGAGGTCTTTGTTTCAGCTGGATGTATATCCTAGGAAGTTTGTACACCCCTCCACGCAGTGGGGGGGAACTTGTCCCCCCTACGGGGGTTTGGGGGGGCCGATCCCCCCCGGCTAGGGGGTCCGGGGGCTAGCGGTCCCCCGGTGGGGGTTTCGGGGTTAGTGCCCTTGAAACTAAAAATAGATGTAAAATTGCCTTGTAAAAGTACAGTAATTTCTAGTCAATCTGGGCCATTCATATGATCTGACGGTAGAACTTATGTTTAGTTTAGGGTTTTTTTCCCTAGAAGAAACCCCTCTCTTTTTATGAGGGCATTGTATTGAGGCTATCTAATAGATGTGTATTCTTCGAGCGAGAAACAGAGAGATGAGACTGTGAGAGAAACAGAGGATATTACAGTGGATCTATTGTAGGTTGTGTCTCTTCATTTTGTTGGATAATAGAAAGGAAGGACTGGCTGTTCGGGGTGGACGTAGCCCAAACTGGGTGAACCATGTATATCTACGTCTCTCTGGTTTTATGTGTTTTCTTTGTTTATATTTATGCAATATTCTATGTGCTCCATTGCTCTCTAATATATAATTTTCTAACAACTGGTATCAGAGCCGAAGGTCTATTTGGCTAATAAACTCAGAGGAAAGAAGGGTTCCTGGTTCGAGTGGGAGCAATGGCAGAAGATGGTAAGTTTAGGGTCGAGAAATTCAACAGCCAAAATTTCTTGCTATGGAAGATGGAGATGGAAGATTATCTGTATCAGAAAGATCTGTACCTACCATTGGGTGGAAAAACAAAGATGTCAATGAGTATGACAGATGAAGAATGGAACCTTCTCGATAGAAAGGCACTCGGAACAGTACGATTGTGCCTTGAAGCGTCGGTTGCCTTCAACATTTCGAAGGAAACAACGATAGAGGGTTTGATTAAGGCATTGGCGAAACTATATGAAAAACCCTAGGCCTCAAACAAGGTATTTCTTATGAAACAATTATTTAATATGAAGATGTCGGAAGGTGGATCTGTTGCAGACCATTTAAATGACTTTAATGCTGTTACAAGTTAGTTAAGTTCTGTAGGGGTAAACTTTGATGATGAAGTTAGAGCTCTGTTATTCTAGTGCTCATTGCCAAAAATTTGGAATGGTTTAGTAATGGCCATTAGTAACTCTATTTCTGGATCTAGTACTTTAAAGTTTGATGATGTTTTTGGTGCTATCCTTAGTGAGGAAATGTGATGGAAAAGCTCCAGTGAGACATCAGGTAATGCTTTAAGTGCAGAGTCTAGGGGAAGAAAAATGGAAAGAGGAAAGAGCTCAGGATATTGCAATAAATCAAGGAAAGGTAGATCCAAGTCCAGATCAGGAATGGTGTGCTGGAAATGCGAAAAGAAAGGACACCTAAAGAAAGATTGTAGATCTCAGAAGGGAAAAGAAGGAGATGCCCAACAAAAAAACAATCATGAAGCAAATGTGACAGGTGAGGCGTTACAGGATGCTTTGATTCTTTCTTTCAAAAATATCACTGATTCCTAGGTGGTAGATTCAGGGGCCTCATTCCATGCCACACCTAATAAGAAATATTTTCATGAATATGTTCAAGGAGATGTTGGACAAGTCCGTTTGGGTGATGATAAACCTTGTAAAATTGTTGGAATGGGTAAGGTTCTTGTAAAACAGCAGAATGGAAACCAATGACTACTAAAGGAGGTAAGGCATGTTCCATATCTCAAGAAAAATCGGATTTCAACAGGGCAGTTAGGCGGTGAATGTTGTGTGACAACTTTCATAGATAAAGCTTGGAAGGTCACCAAAGGAGCCCCGGTAATAGCAAAAGGCAAAAATGTTGGTACATTTTATTTATGCAATGGTATTTCTAACTTTATTAATGCTTTAACATCGAAAGGAGCAGATGAAACAGTATAGCATCACAGGCTCGGACACATGAGTGAGAAGGGGATGAAAATTCTTCACTCAAAGAATTTGTTGCCGGGTTTGAAGAATGTTGATTTGGACTTATGTGAGAATTGCATTTATGGAAAAAAAAGAGTTAGATTTCTTAGAGTTGGGAAAGAAAAGAAGAGTGAAAAATTAGAGCTTGTGCATACAGATGTATAGGGACCTGCTCAGGTATCATCTCTCGGTGGCTCTCATTATTATGTTACTTTTATTGATGATGCAACTAGAAAACTTGGATTTATTGTATTAAGAATAATCTGATGTATTTGATACTTTCAAGAAATGGAAAGCTTTGGTTGAGATTGAGATAGGAAAGAAATTGAAGTGTCTCAGATCAGACAATGGAGGTGAATATTACAGCAAAGAGTTTGATAGGTACTGTTCAGATCATGGAATTCGCAGAGAGAAGACAGTTCCAAGAGCACCACAAGAAAATGGTGTGTCAGAAAGGATGAATAGAACAATCATGGAGCGTGCAAGGTGCATGAGATTGCATGCAGGATTGCCTTTACAATTTTGGGTAGATGCTGTAGATACTGCTGTTTATCTAATAAACAGAGGGCTTTCAAGTTCCTTGGATTCCAGAGGAAGCATGGATAGGTAAAAAGGTAAACTACTCTTTTTTAAAGCCTTTTGGTTGTGAGGCCTTTGTCCATATTAATAAAGAAAATAGAACAAATCTTAAGGAAAAGTCAAAGAAATGTAACTTTATTGGATATGGTGTTAAAGATTTTGGTTATCGCTTATATGATTACGAAAGTCACAAAATCATTAGGAGCAAAGATGTAATATTCAATGAAAATGTCTTGTATAATAATTAGTTGTAGGAAAAGAAACAGGAAAAAGAAAACAAGGAATACACAGTTCTTGATGAGATCACTGAAAAAGTAAAGGTGCCTGGAAATAATAATAATCAACAACCACAACAACAACAACATGCACCCTAAACACCTAAAAGTGGTGTTAGAAGATCTACCAGGATAAGTATACCCCCTGAACGATACTCTCCTTCATTATATTATTTATTGTTGAATGATTTTGGTGAACCCGAATGTTATGAAGAAGCACAGGTTGAAAGTAGGAAGAAGTGGGATCTAGCCATGGAAGAAGAGATGGACTCCTTAATGCATAACCAAACTTAAGACTTAGTCAGGTTGCCTGCTAGAAAAACTACATTTAAGAATAAATGGGTTTACAGGCTGAAGGAAGAAGATGAGGAAAACAAAGGTACAAAGCTAGACTTGTGGTGAAGGGGTTTGCACAGAAGAAAGGTATTGATTTTGATGAAATATTTTCTCCTGTTGTTAAAATGACTTCAATCAAAACTATTTTAAGTCCATTAGTAGTTGAATATTTTCATCTTGAGCAGTTAGATGTAAAGACAACCTTTCTCCATGGGGATTTGGAGGAAGATATATATATGCAGCAGCCACAAGGATATGAGATAAAGGGGAAGGAGAAACTAGTGTGTAGGTTGAAGAAGAGCTTGTATGGCTTAAAACAGGCTCCAAGGCAGTGGTATCTA
>APFE031702532.1:57774-135157 GCA_000404065.3 Pinus taeda
GAGACATTCAGGCAACAAGATGGAGCTTTGGTGCATTTAAACTTACTTCTATTAAAAGTCGATGCTTTATAAACAACAAATCTAGGGCAAGCAACTATCCTCAACCGATCATGCGCGAGCAACATGACCTCTCTCCACGGGTCTTCCAAACTCCAGCACCTTACAGCTCAAGGTTCTTTTGGATACAGGAACTGCCCTCAGACAGGCGACCCAGTAGGCTTCAATATTAATAGAAATAAGCAGAATACATAAAGCTGATTACAACAAGAAGTCTCAGAGTTATCTAGGGCAATGCTCTCTCAAGCGACTCTATCAAGCGATGCCTTGAACATCTGCAGACTTCTTTCTTAAATAGAGTTATAACAAATCTAATCCTATCTAAGCAATGAAGTAAAAAGGAAATTATTGAGGGTCCTGTCGGTATTTCTTTCACCAACGGTGTCTACTCAATCTTTTCCAATACAAAGATTCTTGCTACAACATGTGACCACATTATCACATTGCTAGCAAAAGGTTTTACCATAGTCCCATCGGACTTCTATCTGAATTGTCATGATCTGAATATCCTGGTGTTGACTCGTACTCATCGAGTATTCTTTGGTAGTGGAAGTCAATCAGCTGATTGTATTCTTCGTCAATATTTGCCTTTGGGTCCTGGGAATCTGTCAATTCGTCTTTTCCTTTGGGATCTATGTCTAACATTATTGTCCTTCTAGATGTTGCTTTTGAAGATTCTCCCTTTTCCGTATTAGTCTTTATCTTGTGGAGGCCCGGTTGCTGAGGCGTATACATGGCTTCCTATTTTTCCCACTTGTTAACAAAAGGTAAAGCACTTATCTCTATGTCTAGAAAAGAATCTTTATAGACATTTTTCTTTGGAGATCTCTGAACTGCCAGCTCGATACCATCCAATAATTCCCACTTGAAGATTTGAAACATGTTTGTGGACCCTTCTATAGCATATTGAACCCATGATCTACAATTGTCACTCATAAAGTCTTTATGCTGCCATCCTTTTTCAAAAATTATTGAAGTGCAGATTCTTTTTGAGATCATTAGGCTGATAATATGAATGACATTATTATTCCAATTAGGAGATCTAGCAATTATGGTAACTAAAGCTTTTTGATTAATTACAAATTTTAAAGCTTTAGATTCTCCTTGCAATTCATCCATTTTATTTAGAATCTGGAGTTTTTTTGTCAACTTTAATTTGTCGAATTCATGAAAACAGTCGGCATGCTGCTTGATCATTTCTTGATTGTTGCTAGTCTCTATTTCTCCGATTCTTTCATGGCTGAATACCTGTGCGAATGGATTAGGATCAATGCTTTCTCTCAATCTCAAACTGTGAAAATCCTAAGGATATGCAAAAGTTCTGAGATACTACAATTTCCTTTGAATACACTGGGATATTCTGGTAGTTAGCTTTTTCTTGCATAAACCTCCTCTGATTTCCCAATCAGCAAATCCTTCAAATATTTCATACTAAGGGAAAGTGTCACTGGCTGCATAATTTTCATCATATCTTTGTAAGAAAGAGGCTTCCAATTCATCAAAGATATCAGGGATCTTTAAAGGCACAATGAACTTTTCTATCTCTGGCTTGATAGGGATTTCTTCAAGATCCATCAATTTTGCACCTGTAAAAATACTAAGAGAAAAATCAATTCCTCCAATGATCTGATAATAATTAAGAACTTTGAGTGTCCAGATCATTTCATCTATGTATACACTAGACCATAAATTAGATAAACTCCTAAAAAAGAGTTTCACTTTCATATTTGGCAAAGGGAATACTTTTACCAATGTGTCATCTAGGCCCATAGAAACACCTAAATTCTTGGACTGCCATGCCTAGCATTTTCTTATCCAAGTATTTCTTCTCATCCTCATTCCCACCAACTTTTTTATTTCCTCTGCGAGATGAACTGCATGTCCTTCAATAATTCTAAATCTATCAACAAAAGTGGCAAAATTATCATCCTGAGGACCTTTACCTGGAATGGTAAAGTGTGAATCTGTACAAGTCTTGAAGGCTTTATTCATATCTCTAGTTAGTGAGTTTGTCAGAAAATTAGAATTTCCTGGGATCCACTCTACTTCAAAGTCGAATTGCTGGAACCAGATCTGCCAAGCTATAATTTTTCCTTTAGCAATTTGTCTTGATATTTTGGCAGATAGAAAATATTTGAAATTCCTGGAATCTGTTCTTACTAAAAATTTCATGGGAGTAAGATATACCTCAAATCGCTGTATCCCGTTGAATATGGCTAGTGTTTCCTTTTCAGCTATGAAATATTTCTTTTGGCTAGGTGTAATTAACCAGAAGCATATGCACAAAGATTTTCTTTAGTTTTACCTTCACTGTGCTTTCTTTGTTCTAGTAGAATAGCTGCCCAAAAATCTAAAGAAGCGTCAGTTTGAAGAATAAGTAAACCATCACCTGGTGGTTGAAGCTTTGGCAGGTGTTGACATTCTTCTTTCAGTTGTTTAACATCTTCTGTTGCTTCTTGTGACCATCCTTGTTTGAGATGTCTTCTGATCGGCATTGTCTTCTCTGTGAAATTTGGAATGTACTTGTGATCAATCCCTGAACTGGAACTTCTTTTCACATGAGAAACTCCCCAAATGCACCCACAACACTACATGCATGTGGTTGGGAGGCTATAAACACACACATAGGCCTGCCTACCAGTGGTTATGACCCAAATTTCTCGATTCAATGCACGCAATCGTGTGATCTATGCCACTTTTTCAGGCAAGCCTCCAAATCATTGCCCAAAATTGCATGTAACTTTCCAAAATCATAAATAACATGATAACAAGGCTAACCATTCAAAACTTGAACAATATCTTAACCAGAACATGCCTAGTACATGATAGAAATTTCATAAAACATATGATAAACATGAAAGCTATAGGTCATGAATGCATATATGATCTTAAACTTCTGAACTTCATCAGAGAATCACCAAGAAGGTATAATTCTCTCTCAAGCTAGCTGCAAAAATACTAGTTAGCCAATGCATTCATAAACAATTCAATAAATTATCAAACCATGAACAAAGCCATATCTAGAGCACATCATAAAATCACTCTTATAACCAACATATACCAGAATATATACCATCACAAACCAAACATAATATCACTTAATAACCAATACATGTGCTCATAAATCATAATGAGGAAAATAAATTGTATTAACATATGCAAAAGCCAACAAAGTCAGGGAATTCCATGTACCACCTGACCATAGATTGGGATGAACAAAATATTTATTTCAACCAATCACCCTCGTGCCATATTCCAAGCGTGAATGTGGGATCTCATGGGATAAACCAAAACATAATCAAACAGGGGCTCCAGAGGTTAAACCACCTCCACCTTCAAGCTACTGTGATCTCACCTAAACTAGTCTCGAGATCACAAAACTAAACCAAGCTTGGATACCTCATAATTCTTTCACCATACCTTAAGGAATTTTCTTATCTCCACCCACCTGTCGATGGTTTCTCGGAGAAAGCCATATCCACACCCAACCCATGGGATTTTCCTAAGACCACCTTACCCAGCTTCAAAACCTTTTGGAAATCCAAGTCTCAACAAAGAATGAATCCGATCACGCCATGGCTATCTAGGAAATGACAAGGAAAGAATAAAAATATTGTCAAATTAGGAAAATCCCATGCTAATGACAACAAACTTAACCAATAACCAAATGCATGTACCACACATTCAATCTAAGCATGCTAAATCTCACATGCACAATGTTACTTGCAATCCACAACTAAATTTTTTCCTTACTTGTTGTTGTCCAAACTTCCTCTTGTGCTCCCTTGCTTTCCATTGCTTGCTTGTCCAAGTGTTTGTTCTCTCTCCTTTTCTACACCCGCTCAAAATCTAGGCAGAAGTTGTCAACTATTTCTTTGGTGCCTTTTTAGCATTGATGTTTCCTTTTTCTTCGTTTTCCTTCATTTTTCCTCTAGTGTCTCTTGTATGCAAATTTGTGTCTCTTCACCTTTCTTTTCTCCTATTTTCCTTTATTTTCATAACTAAATGTCAATTATTGCCTCTTGTCCTTTTCCAATACCTTTGCCAATTTCCATAGCCATTACTAAACCACAAGTGGCCCCAATGTGATGTTTTCCCCACCATTCAAGTTGGAATACATGTCCCGTGACCTTGGTTTTTTTTATTTACATGGAAACTTAACTCGAGAATGTTACAAACCCCTCCCCCTCTGGGGAACACTGTCCTTTGTGTTTGATGAAACTTATCACTAGCAAGACATGCTGCTTATGGAGCTATCTAACATAGCTCGATGAAATATTTATAATCACCAACTGCTGAGAACATGACCACCATACTACTTATGGAACTTTATAATTTACCCAACTTAATCTAGTATTTATAATTACAACACATCTACTTATGCATATTTCTTCAACCAACAAATAATTATAATTTATATGGAGCTTTATAAACACAACTCAATATAATATTTACAATAATATACACATATATACATATGTACATTTTCTCTAACCAACAAATAGAAGGATATGATATTTGCATCATCAACAAGGGAGTCTAGAGGCTCACACCTCCACCCTCAAAGTAGTACTAGGATTCACCTCCTTTCTAAGAAGTCTAGAATCCACTACCATAATCAAAGTTTGGCTATAATTTCCAACGCTACAATCCTTGTGCTACTTTCTCTCTTAGTGAACAGTTACCGGCTCATTGTTCCAGTGCACACTTCTAATGTTCTTTTGATTCCATCTAGAAATGTTAATGAATAAAAGAAAAGTATTCTCTTGTCTTCCCTTCTCTACATACCAATCCCTTGAGCCATCCAATCACCTCCTTCTATGCAATCACTCACCTTCCATGCTCCCAAACATCCCCTTCTGAGGTGATCCATCCTATATCAAGGTTTACTCGCATCAGGAAGGTCTAAAAACTAAGGCATATCTCCGCCTCAAAACCATCCTACTATCCTAGATGGCATGATCAAGGAAATCAATGGACACTATTGGGTAATAGTGTCCACAATATCCCTACTCTTGAAGTTATTTATCAACATACTGTTGCATGTTTCAATTCCTTTCCTATTGCTACAACTCTTGCAGCTAGTTCCAACCACCCGAACTAGGCATTTCCATGCTTTTTTGTACCAAGAACATAATTTCCATTAGAATAAAAATGAATTGAAATAAATTCAAATCATACCTCATTGATAACTCTTTAATAATATACACTTTCAATTTTGTTTACTTATTATCAGAGCAAGTCAAACTAGTTCTTTGATCAAATCATCATGTATAAACATATCACATCCAATTAGCTCAAAACTCAAAACTCAACCATCATAAATCAAAATTATATATCATATGGATAATTAAAAACTAAGATAAAATATTGATACTTTTATTTAAGTTGTTCTTTGCTTCTTCCTTTTTACTTTGTTCTTTATGTACACACACTGAATCGATTGCCAAACCTAGAAATCACCCTATGCCTTCTCTTCTCTTGACTATGTAAACACATTGGATCGATTGCCAAACCAGGAAAGAACCCAATGCCTTCTCTTCAACCATGTACACACACTAGATCAGTTGCCAAAACTAGTAAGCACCCATTTCTTTTTCTTCTCTTCAATATCAATAATAAGGGAACCTAGAAACTGTACTACCTCCTCCCTCAATATCAACAACAAGGGCATCAAGAGACTAAACTGCCTATACCCTCAATATCAACAACAAGGCCTCTGGAGACTAAAATTCCTCTACCCTTAATATCAGCAACAAGGGAATCCAGAGACTAAACTTCTGTTATGCTCTTAACCTGCAAATGATACCCAAATATAGAATATGCGAAGAAAAGAGACCCAGAATACAGAATATGCGAAGAAAAGATACCCAGAACACAGAATAGCAATGAATTTATTATTCAGAGAGTAATGTTCACTTGCCTCTTCGAGGGGGCAACCTCCAATAGAGCAGAGCTCGATTACAAAATAAGACACGATGCTCCTCGCAGGGAGTCTCTATCCTTTATATATGACTCATACATGCAATACCACGGGCCAATACCGTTGTATTACTAATACCATCTATCTAATACTACGGCCCATTTGCAACTAACTGTGGTTCCGTTATTAATTGCGGATTAACCACTTACAATTATTAATATGGGCTTTATTGACTCTTGACTATGACGTGGTCCCATTACATAGATAAGGGGGTTAGGGTGGGACCCTAACATAGGTAGTCTCTTACTCCAATGGTAAATGGTGCATCATTGTCAAGTTTACTTCTCTACGTGTTTAATTGGAAGCATGGACATCTAATGGGGGTGAAAGTGTTGTGGCTAAATGCATTTGTATGTGTTTGTCATCAAAGGTTTTTGGCCCCAAAAATGTTATGTTTGCATGCATGTGTATGGCTTTGAACTTTGGGCATTTTGGTGTTAGCCCTTGAGCTATCTAGGTGGCTTCACAAATCCATGAGTTGTTGTATTATTATGTTATTAAAATAATATCGTACTTAATGTTATACTCTGAGTTAGTTTTGTTTGCATTAAATCCCAATCTCATTAGTTGATGTCCATGTGAAGGGTGGTGGGTGTTGTTACCTTGAAATCTCTTACTACTATGTCATTAAATACTAGTATACTTGATTATGTTCTTGCAGCTAACATCATTTGAGCTAAATATTGAATGCTTGATTCATGACATGGAGTTTTCCCCCATCTTGTAGCGGCTCTCTTAATAAGCTCTTAACTAGGTTTACTTTTGGTCCAAGTAAGTTTCTATTGCCTTTTATTGCTTGCCACAAGGCATTGTCGCAAGATAGAACTATGTGTTTGGAGAGATTGTTTTCATCTTCCAATGGCTACTTGCATATTGCCATTATAATGAAAAAATTGAAGAGATTTTTTGTTGTTTGATGTATTAAACCATTTTAGATAGTTATACAATGTATTCTACTTTAATGGTATATTTTCATGTATAGTTTTGGGTTTCCTTATCTTCAAAATTGTGTCAAATAGTTCTTAGCCTATGTGGTTATCTAGGCTTCATCATTCCTATCAAGTGTGCATGGATAGATGTCATAATTATCCTATGAGTGAAGTTGCATGGGGAGTCGATGAAAATCCTAGATTTATTTCCTTCATGGGGTTCGTTTCATTCCCAATCTTCATGGTTGTCTCCAATTTCAAAGTAAATAACATATGATGACATTGTGGATTTCATGATGCTATGGTTCGAATCATTTGAAAGTCTTGCTTCTTCTTCTTTTTCTTAAATAATTTTAAAGCACAAATTTTGAAATGTTGTCAACCTATAAATATTTTGCATTTGCATGCTTCTTTCCCACCTTATCTTTAATGTTGTGCAATTTTAGAGTATAGGGGTTAACCAAATGCATGGTTTGTATTATGAGTGGATGGATATATATCATTAGTTTCATGTGGGTTAAGTTGCATGAGGAATAGGTAAACTTACTAGGATTTTTTTCCTTCTTAAGGTTGTTTCATTTCCATTTTTTATATTAAACTCTAACTTGAAAGGTAATAACATATAACAATGTCATGGTTTTGACTTGCCATAATTTGCATTTCTCCCTTTCAAATATTTTTGTCTTATTGGTGAGTTGGATCCGAAGGTAAAAAAATGCTCCATACTTGCATCTCTCTTGGTGTGAAATTCACAATAAGCTTTAGGTACTTGCTCTAAATAGCAACATTTGTTAAATTTTTTTAAAGAAATTTAAAAAATATTTAAAACTTGTTCCTACTTGTTCCTAGCACACTCCACACTATCATCAATACTCGTATCAACTAAAAATTGAACCAAAATCATGTTGATGGTTTTGTTTAAATATATCGCTTCCTATTATTAACTAAAAATTGAACCAAAGTTATGTTGATGGTTTTTTTAAATACATCACTTCTTATATTGCTTACCAAATTTGAACTACAATTATGGTCATCCTTGTTGTTCATACCCTTCCCAAGCCCGTGTTCAATCTATCTTCATAGTTGTTCTATGCTTGTTTCTTTCCCCATTTGTCTTTAGTGCCACAAAGAATATTTGTATTTTAAAATCGAGCTTTTGGTGCTTGTTGATACCATAGTTATTATATCTCTAGTTGAGGGGTAAATATGAGTTATCTTGTAACTTTATTCAACAAGTAATGTTTTCTTTGATGCTAAATATCAACTTCAAGAATGTTCCTAAATTGTTTTGGAAGGGTGTTTCTAGAATGTTCTCACTATAAGGAAAAAAATGTGTTTAAGTTATGATGTAGGTTATGTTTTATTTTTTGCATTTTGGGATGCTTTCAATAGGTTCACCTTTTTTTTAATGAATAAATATTATTAATTATTATATTTAATAATAAATCATTTTAATTTTTAATGAAAGTTATCTATTTTAATTATTTATTTAGTTTTTAAGTAATTTTTAATTAACCATTTCATATTAAAAAATTTAGCTTTGTCATATTTGCATTATTTAATATTTTATGGACGACTTTAAAATAATGTGTATTTAATAAATTAAAGTAAGGATTATTTGTGACATTTAAAAAATAATATTTATTATAGTTTAATTTTAAATTTAACAATTATATTAAAATAAATATATATACCATTAACAAATTAATTAAATTTATTTAAATTTATTCCCTTTCTTCCCTGGGTCAAATATAGTCATTTTCTCATAGCTGTTAGGTTGACCTTTTTTTCCTATTTAACCTCTTCCTTGATCTGTTTCTTCATCATGTTCTGAAGATGAACCACACTTGCTGGTTCGAAACGCGTCGACCAAAATCTTCAATGTGACTTTTCCGAAAAATATTTTATACATTATTAAAAGACTGAAGATGAACCACACTTGTTGGTTCGAAACGTGTCGGCCAAAATCTTCAATGTGACTTTTCCAAAAAAATATTTTATACAATATTAAAATAGTCTTTTAATTTATTTTTTAACATTGTAAAGTCGATACTTTGTTCCTTCTTAATTATGTTTAGCTCAATATACTTTAATTTGATTGGCCATTTATATTTATTATTATTAAATTAATAATATTTGTATAATAATAATAGTAATAGTAAAATCTTTACATGAACAACAAAGTTAATGATTTGATAGTTTTCTTTAATTGTAAAAATAAAAAAATCTAGTTCATTAACTATATATTTCACCTCTTCAAACTTAAAATTATTACCTTTAAAAAAATACCTTACCTAAATAATATTATATTAATAAATTATAATATTATATAAATTATTAAAAAATACTAGTATAATTACTACTCATCTACATATCACAATATAAATATACTTCCAAACTACATTTTACATAAATTTATCATTTAATGGTAATTCCATGGGGCCACAAAGTACCACCCATGCTCAAAGTTCAATTTTTGTCATATTTAATAAGATAACATACTTTCGGTCAATACTTTACTTAATCACATAACAATACTGGTGGCATTACATCAATACAAGTCTATGCTATTCTCCAAAACTTTATATATAGTTTTTAATAAGTTGATATTGAGAATTATATATATTAATATTTTTCTTTAATATAATCTTATTGGGTATAAATTTATTTTTAGTTATCAAACCAAAGGCCAATTTCACACTACAATAATCAATATACCTAGTTCACTCATACTCAATAAATTCAATGGTATAGTGGACTATATGAAAAATTCTTTGGACTATGTAGCGCTTGTTTGATATAAATATTATATTAGTGTAGTCATATAAATTAAATGATTGATATTTTATGATGCATCTCATATTATCAAAAATTAAGATTTTATTATTATTATTATTATTTTGTAAACTTGGCAGATCTCTATTTATCATCTATTTTCCAACAAAATTTACATCCATATGTTCCAGGTAGTCCCCTACTCGGAGGAAACCAGGTGACTACCGGTCAACTTTAAATCCTGTCCAAAATTTAAATAAGTTCATAACAATCCATCCACTATTTCTATGTTGACTGTCTCTACTACTATCTCTACAAATCAACATAAACATATTTGTTTTCTTCATCATATTCAAAAAATCAAAGCTTTCTGGTTTGCTTGATCATTCCTCATCTAAGGATATTACCGGAGTTGGTGCCTTTGCGTTGGGTCCTGGCATCTCGCTTCTGTGTTCCATTTTCCACTTTATCTCTTTCAGGGTCTGCTCAATCCTTCCTAATACAAGATTATTCTGGTAAGTTTGAATCTGTATGGTCGCTATTTCCCTTAGAAGTTCAGCTCGGACTGGGTCCTTCTCCTTTTTGTCTTCTTGTTTTCTGAATTCTTCCCCTACCATGTGCTCGCAGTGGAGGGTCATGGCTCGTGCCACCACGTTTTTCATAACCCAGTACTGGTGCAGGGTCTTTTTGAATAGGGATTGTCTTCCATTAGTAGTCCCTGGGTCTTGCACCATTCTTTCCCATTCATCCATAGGTATATCTCTGTATGTAAGATTATCTCTTAGGTCTCGTTCCTAGCTTGCTATCTGGTCCCTTACTTCCTTCGGATTTCCTTCCATGTAGGAGTTAATAATTGTCTTCATTTGGTCTCCATCTTGCTTCCTACCTCTTTTCTTTGTCTGGCCACTTGTTCCTTTGTCCTTCTTAGCTGCCCTTTTTCCTCTTCTGTGAGCCATTCTGCTTGTAGCTTGGCAGTTGTTGCCTGTAATCTTGAGCTCTCTGAACTATTCTACGTGCCTTCCATGTTCTATTATTGAACCTATCACAGAATCAAAGCATATGTCAGTCATATTATTTTGGTTTAAAACATTTTCCCTAGTTTTTTCCTCTTCCTCCTTCTTGAGCTTCATATCTGATGGTTTCCCACCAATCTTGGTTTGGCTCCATCTCTTTTAATTCCCAGGGTCATGGGGTATCAATGGGTTCGTTTCTTCTCCCATCCCACGCAGGAGTTCAATTCTTGCCTTTTTTGCCTCTTCCCTCCCCGGGCCTTGCCCTTGGGTAATATTAGGAGGAAGAGGTATCCCCTGGACCCGGTTTTCTCAAGCTTTTTAATAGGGTTTCTACTGGCTTCGCTCCCTCCCCTCCCCCTAAGTTGCAGTGTCGTCACCCTGGATATCAGGGTTTTCCTTTCCAAGCTTCCTTCTCTCAGGGCTACAGGCATTCTGCCTTTCATTCCAGTGAATCTTGCTATGACCCATATTCTGAGGGGGGAACTGTTGAATTTTTGCTGAGGGTGGCCCTCATTCTCATAGGTTTCTATGCCTCTCCTCTCGCTCTCTTTGTCTAGAGTAGTCGAGATCTCTTCGGCCCTGTTTTCCCCCATTCCACTGAAGTTGCTATAGAAATTAATATGACGAAGCCAGATTGGATTACAATAGCAATTTCCTAGAGGCCTATTTCTCAAACAATTAAAGCTTTCAAGAATTAGAGCTAGAGGTATTACATACCCGTTTACCATACTTCACCTTTCTTCCGCCTTCTGCGTCTTCTCGCTTCCTCCTCTTCCTTTCTCATCACCTTTCCTCATCCTCGTCTGCATGCATAATGCCTCTTTCCTATTTTCCTTGAGTTTTATTTCTTTTTCATTCTCGGCTCTTGTCTTTATCGCCAACTGTCCTGTTTTATTCTCGGCAAGGATCCCTTCCTTCTTGTCTTAGGATGCTTCCCCCCTGTCCTATCTGTCGTTGTCTTGCATTAATTTCTTTCCTCTCCCGGCTGCTCTTGCCGTAGTATTTTTGACTCTACTTTGCCACTTGTCTTTACTCCTCTACCCGCCTTCGTTTTCTCTGTCCTGCCCTCTCCTCTAACATTCCTTTCCGGGTCATCCCCCGTACTCTCAGGGGTTGTCCCTCCTCTGCCCTACTCCATCATCCTACCGATCACCTGTCTACTCCTGTCCTATTCCTCCCTTGTCCTTTCCTGCGTCTGTCCTTTTCCCTCTCCGCTCCGGTCTTCTCTCTTCAATTTCTCTAAATGTTCACTCGTATTCCTATCTTTTTCTACGAGTTGTATCAATTGTGCCATTTCATCCTTTTGGTTTAGCTCTATTCCGCTTGCATCCAGCTGCTAGTCTCCCTTCCTGCATCCCCAATTCACTAGGCTATCTGTCGGTTCATTACCTCTTCGTCTCACATGAGATGGTAGTATGTATGCTATCCTTCTCAGCAATGTTCTTATCTCCTTGACTATCCATGCGGTCCGCCAGTTGCGACTCAACTTTTCTGCTGGTGTTCCGTGCTATAATTATTTGAGGATGTCTATAGCTAGCTTCAAGTCTCCTTCTACATGGAGTTTCTGATACCCCTCTCGTATGGCTATTTCTATCCCCCTTTTCAGCACATGGAATTATGCTTCATTGTTTGATGCATTTCCATAGTCCATCACATATACCCTTAGCGTTCTTCCTCTATCATCCCTGAATATTCCTCCGATGTCTGCCTCCCCTGGGTTTCCTTTTGCAGCTTCGTAAAAATTCAACTTTGTGAATCCCTGCGAATTCCTGTAGTATTCGTTGTCGTCTACATCTTTGGCCTGATATTTCCTTTCAACCATGTCTGTTATGTTTATTTTTAGTTGCAGACGGTTTAGAATTCGTGTCTCTGTTTGGTCTGCTTTCCAGTCTTCGTCGTTCCACTTCTCTAAGATTATGGTTTCTCTTATGTTCTGGACCGTTTGGTTCCATATATCATTCATTGCTCTTCTATCATCCTTAAAAATCAACCGGTTCCTTTCTTTCCATATGTTCCACAGGATGAACCCTATGGAGAGATTCCAAGCTCTATTCAGGACTGCATTTTGGTATGGTTTACTCCTCTAGTTTTCTACTGTTAATTTCATATTGTTCGTGTCTTTATCGCTGATTTCAAAGAGTTGTTGGTGGTGTCACCATAGGATGTTGCTGACTCGGCAAGTGTTAGTCATGTGTTCCATCGTTTCTTCTTATTCTTGGCATAGTATGCAGCGCGATGGGCCTTGCGTCCCCTTTCTTCGCAGTTGGTCCCACGTTAATGCTCGCCCGTGGGTCATAATCCAGGTAAACAATGTTATCTTTGGCCAGGTTTTCATTTTCCAAATTTCGTCCCTTTTTTTTTGTTTCGGGGTTGCTAGTGCTACCAGCCTTTATGTAGTATCCTTCTGCTGTCGTAAACATCCCTTTAATTCTTTTTCCCCATCTTATGATGCATGTCCCTTCTTTGATCGTTATTTTCCTTGTCTCCATCTCCTTTTCGTAGTTTGCCCATTGTTCTGTTTCCAGTGCTTCTTGCTAGTCTTCTTTTTTTTTCCATTTTCTCCAATATTTGTCCCGTTCAGGGAGCCAGTAGTTCCGGACTGCCTCTTCCTCTGTTTGGGTGGTGAACTGGTGAATTTCCTGGATTTGGGGTTGCTGAAAAAGTTTTTCTCTTTGTTGCCATGCCTCATTCCAGAAATTCACTTTGTCTCCCTCTCTTATTTCCCAAAAGCTATGTTCTCTTATCAGGTCCCTATTTGATCTTGCAAGGTTCCATATCGTTAATCCTTTCTTTTCCGATTGGCTTCTCAGTTTTCCTTCTGAGGATCTGGCCATCTCATATTTTTTCTCCCACAACTTTTTCCACAAGTCTTCTCCTCCTTATATCCATCTCCACCACAATTTTGCCCCCATTACCTGGTTTAGGATATATGGATCCGCAACCCTAGTCCTCCTTCTGTTAATGTTTTACTTAGCCATTTCCATGATAGTAACACCCACTTTTTAGCTTTGTTTGTCCCTTGCCATAGGAATTTTTTGAAGATTTCCACCATTTTTTGACATATTGTTTTTGGTATAGCTTGGCTAGTCATTTGATAAATTGGAATTGATTAGAGGATTGATTTGAGGAGGATGATGTGACTCGGGGTGTTTAGAGCCATGAAAGTCCAGTTATCCATTCGTGTTTGTATCTTTCCCATCAGACCTCCCCAATTAGCAATTCTATTTTGCTTTTCATTTAGTTGAATGCCTAGATATTTAGTGGGGAATTTCCCTACTCGAAAACCCATGGTTCTTGCCATAAATGATTGGGAAGTCATTTGAGTGTTGAAGAAGTAGATTTCTGATTTGTTTTTGTTTATCTCAGTACCTGTTGCTTTTGTAAATTCGCTGAGGATTTCCATTAATTGCTTTGCTTCCTTGAGGTTGGCTTGTCCATATAAGATGACGTTATCCACAAATTGTTGATGTGTTAGGGGTAGTTCTTCTCCCCATAGTCTGAGTCCTTTTAGTTGTCCACTATTCACTCTTGTTTTATCAATCTTCCTAGACCATCAACAACTAGGATGAACAGAAATGGGGATAGTGGATCCCCCTGCCTGAGTCCTCTGGATGGGTTAAGGCTTCTGTAGGTGTCCCGTTTAGTAGTATGGACATAACTAGCGTAGTTATCATTGACATTACCCAATCTATCCATTTGTCATCAAAACCATAAGCTTTGAGGATTTTCTAGAGATATTCTCAGCTTAGCCTATCATATGCTTTAGCTAAGTCTAGTTTGATCATCATTCCCTTGTGTTTTGAATTCTTCAGTGAACGGATTGCTTCTTGAGCAACTATGATGTTGTCCACTATTTGTCTCCCTTTAACGAACCTCGTATATTCCTGTGAAATCAGCTCCGGGAGTATAGATTTTAGTCTGTTCACCATTATAGTGGCTAGGATTTTGTAAATTACATTACATAGTGCTATCGGTCTGAATCCTTGTGGTTCCTCAGCTTTTTCCATCTTCGGAATCAGAGCAAGGAAGGTAGCATTCAAAGCCGGGGGCATTCTTTTCATGCATCTAGATTCTTCCATTGCATTTACTATGTCTTGACTCATGAAGCTCCATGTGGCTTGGAAGAATTCTGAGGTTTATCCATCCAGGCCTGGTGCTTTATTCTTTGCCATCGTCTTCACTGTCTCTTCTACTTCTTTCTCTGTTATAACCTTTAGGAGTGCCATGTTCTGTTCTCTATTCACCCTTTTGGGTATATATTGGCTTATTTTTGCTATATCTTCCTCTCTATTGCTTTGCGTCTCAATCAAGATTCCTTTCAAGTGTTGTACCAGCAGATTCTCCATCTCCTCTTTCTGAGTTAACATGTTGCCTTGGTTATCTTTTAGAGAGAATATTCTGTTTTGCTGTTTGTGTTGTCGCAAAGCCTTGTGGAAGAATTTCGTGTTTCTCTCCCCCTCTTTCATCCATTGTATTCTCAATTTTTATCTCCATAAGATTTCCTCTTGTTTTCTTCTTTCTCTGCTAATTCCTCTATTCTCCCATCTTCTATAAGTTTTTGTTGTATTCTTTTCATTTATGTCTGAAGCTTTTCTTGGTCTTTTTGAATATGTCCAAATTCCTCTCTATTCCACTTATTTATTTTACCTTTGAGATCCTTTGATCTTAGCTGTAGAGTGTGCATTTTGTTTCTTCTGTTTATTCCAGTCTCATTCTCCTTCTACCACTGTTCCATTTTTTCTATGAAGGTTGAATCTCTCAACCAGAATGCCCCGAACCTAAAGGGTCTATTCTGATTTTGTTGGTTCATGGCGATTTCTAATTTTATGGGCTAGTGATTGGACCATTAGCAGGGTAGGATAGTTGCTTCATAGAAAATGTCCTTCCCTATGAAATTTTTTGTTGCAAGGAACCTATCTAGTCTGGAAGCTGTTTGCTTGCTTCCTCCTCTATGGTTATTTCAAGTGTATTTGCCATTAATGGTATGGATGTCTATCATTTTCATTTATGATTGTATGTCCCTGAATCTTTCCATGTCCGATTCTTCTCTTTGTTGTCCGCTTTTCTTTTCACCTTTTGAGGTTGTCATATTAAAGTTGTCATCTATCAGCCACAACTTTTCTTTGTGTAGGTCTCCTAACTATTGTAGTTGGAGGAGGAAACTTCCTCTTTCCACTGGTATATGAGGTCCATAAATTGCCGAGACCAAGAACCATTCTCTGTGGTCTATAAGTCGGAACCTCCAATGAGAATCCTTTTCTTTCCTATCCAATAATCTATTGTTACTTCCATGGGGTTCCATAAAATTGCAATTCCCCCCGCGCTGCCTTTTGCATCAATCGTCATGCATTCATATGTAGGTTTGATTTTGGTTAAGATCTCCTCCATTTCCCCCCCTATTATTTTTATTTCCCGTAACAACATTATTTTGGGTCTTTCTCTTTTTATCCTTTCTGCTGGGTATCTCTGTTTACCTTTGTTGTCAAGTCCCCGTATATTCCAGGATGTAATTATCATTGGGTGGTTGGGTTTGTTTGGTGGAATACCGCTGAAAGCGGAACTACTCTTCCAGTGTTTACTAACATTTCCCCCATAATCTGTATTGATTCCTGAATATTCCTCCTGACTCTTTTTTTTCCTCCTTTCGCTTTACTTTGTTGATCTTGATTATTTTCTGGTTGGATGCCTAGTTGTTCAACCATTTCTGTCTTTCCCTGATCTTGTTTTTCCTTATATTTTTGAAAGGTTTCCCTGTATAATTTTTTTTCCTCTTCTGGGATGAACCTTTCGTCCAAGTGTCTCCATTCGTCTAAAAGTTTCCTCAGGATTTCTTCTTCTAACATTGGATCTTCCCCTTTACTGATGTCAATTTCCATTACTTCACTTTCCCGATTCTCTCCCATTTCCTTTCCTTCCTTTTCCGTTGTTTCACTTTGGGTTTTTCTCCTAGTATTTTTTGTGCCTTGGCTTGTGCTGCCCTCGTGTTCTTTCTCCTCCTAATAATCTATTATTCGGATTTCCCTATATTCTTCTTCTACCTGTAAAACTTCAAATCTGTTTGACTTATTTGTTTTGGATTGTTGTTCCTTTCTGCCTTCCTTGGGGTGTTCCTTTGTAGGTCTTTTTTTGTTTTTTTTATCTCCTGAAACCCTTCTTTATCTTCTTGATATTTCCTCTGTTGCTTGTTGCTCCGTTCTTCCTCTTCTGTGTTGAGAGGACATTCCTTGAAAAGATGTCCATATTCATGACACCTTCTGCATTTTGAAAGGGATATGCTCATAGTCCAACACTTGTTGCCATACCTCCTCATGGTATTCTAGCTCAACTGACCCTCGGATCCGATCGGCTATTTTCATATAGACACAGATTCTTGCATATGAAGTGTATCTTCCTTTCTTTGTTGATTCAACTATTTTAACAAAGCTTCCTATGGTATTTCCTATTCCCTCCAGGATCTCTGGATCCCAGAAGTCCATTGATAATCCGAACAATCTTACCCAAACCGGGGCTGCTAGGAATTTTTCTTTATCAGGGTTATAACATTCCTCCTAGTACCTCATGAACAATCCTGCATTATTATGAAAATATGGACCATTTTCAAACACTCTTTCTTTGTCTTGTAGGTTTGAGAAAATTATCGTAAAGAAGCCTCTTGCTCCCAGCTTTAGCTCTATGTGGCCTCAGGGTTGCCATTTTTGCTGGATCCATCTAGTGAGGTCCTTTTCTGATGGCCATACGCCAATAAGCTTGCATATTAATGCATGGTACTTCATGTAGCTTCTATAGCGCTCCATTTTATTCATGGGAATAATGAATCTCGGTTTTTCCATTGCACATGGTAAGCACTTGCCTCTACTTCCTACCTGCCATCTTGCTCCGAGGACAGGTCCCTGTGCCTTCATTTCCTCGTCTATTTTGCTATTACTCGGTCCTTCTCCTACCGCTACATCTCTATAGGAGGGAATCTCTCCCCTCCTGTCTTCCTCTGTCATTGTTGTAATCTCTTGGCTTCAGTGCCACTTTCTGACTGCAATTGTGGTTTTCCGCGCCACCTACCTCATGGCCACATGACCATTAGGGTTGTAGAGCTCCAAAAAACCTTTCATGCCTTCTTTTGGATCTATATTATTATTATTATTATTTCATTATTAAATACACTGATTTTAATTTTTTATTATTATTAATTATAAAAATATAATCAAAAATTAGTAACTTAAGATTTATGCCCATCTTATCAAGGTAATTTATAATGTGTAAATAACGTTTTGTTATAATATTATGCAATATTATAACTTATCAATATTATATTTAGTAAATATGAATAATTTTTATAATCAAAAATATTTTATATAAATTTTATTTTACTTAATTTAATTTAATATTTTTTTTATTAAATTTAATTGACTAGGAAAAAATCTAAATAATCAAAATATTTTATAGATATTTATTTTAATTTGATATTATAACATTTTTTTAAATTAAAAAATTACTTAAGTAAATTCGAAATAAACATCAACCCCTTCTAGAAAAGGTTTTGCAACATTGTATGTGTGAAGTTTTGCACGTAATTAGTTAAATCATCGTGATATGAACATATTTGACAAAGTTAAAACAACTTGGTCAAATGGTTTTGAATTTTTTGTTCATGAGTCTAGCATTGATGCCTCCATAATCTTTTGGCATGGATGAACAGTGGTATATTTTTATATCTACACACTAAGAAATTTAACTTGCATCAGATATGTTCATCATGCATTTTTCCCCATAAATCACAAAACAAAAAATAAAGAAACAGTTTAAAAGTATTTAAAACTTTAATAATGGAAGTTTACGGAAAACGATATTTTGAAAAAAATAGAGGTGGTCAAACTTAAGAAGTAACGTTCAAATTCATTTTAGCGCTCAAAGCATAGAACATAGTTGAGTTTAGTATAACCTTAGAGATTTTCCCATGGCAGCGAGGGCAACGAAGTCTGCGTTCCTGGACAAGCGATCAAATCAATTGTGATTAGTCACATAGGAAAGAGAAGTTTTCTCTTTGTTAATAAGTATAAAGCATATTGTTCTGCATCAAGAAGGTTAGAGCTTCTGGATTGGGCAAGACCCACACATGTTTAGAAAGGTTCATACATTCTAATACAAAATTGTGGATTCATGTTGTGTTTAATAATATGAATATCTATCATCCATATCATGTATGTTGTGTGTGAGCGTCCATGAAAACAATTAGGAATATGCCCAAGATGAAACCCAAATCAGTAAATACTTCCTCAAAGTGGAACTCTGATAGCTACAAAACAACATGATTGTTTTGGCTGTTGGCAAAAGAAGTTTCATAGGTGCGTGACGTGGAGCCACCCTTACCGTAACAATATTTGGCGAATTTATCGGCGTAAAGCAATTGCATAGATGTTATGGGTGTAAAATGTTGGACAGATGTCATAGCGTAACATATTGGACACATGTCACAAGCATAAAAAAAGGGGAGATGAAAATGGATATGAACCGATTCAAAAGAAAGGCCTATCAGCCTAAATATAGTTAATTTTTATGATTTTTTAATGGCATTGATTAACCATTATACGTTTTGGAGTTTTTGGTTGGAATATGGTGACAAAATTTGTGGTCAAATCTTGATCTTTGTTGTTTAAATCATGCTTTTTACTACATATATGGATTCAGTGCCCTGAAAAACCTCCTGGGCATTAGGATTGTGGAGATTTCACAACTTAAACTTGTGATTCCAACAAATCCATGTCGATTTTTGAACAAATTAGACCAGAAAATATGTCGGAAAAACCTCCAAAACGTATAATAGATAGACTATGGTTTTTTTTAATTTTAGCAACGTGAGATGTGAGATGTATCATGAAGTAAGTGCTTTGATGTTTATCATGGATTTATGCCTATGGATGCCATTTAATTTATATGTCAGGATAATGTATATATTACAAGAGCTTGATGGGAGTAATTTGATGTTTGAAGTAAATAAATTAATTACATAATCCTCTTACCTAAAATTATGTAAAGAAATGCATTAATTTTGGTGGAAATTCACCTCTAATAACTTTGCAATTATACTTTATTACTCTTAGCTAAGAAATGCATAAATTACAATATCATTTTTAAAATTGTCTAGGAGGAACCAATTTGTAGAAATTTCTCTATGGATCAGCTAGCTCTGATACCATGTAGAAATTCTCAATGTAGACTAAACTGATTATGCAATGTACTAAAGCAAAATACTTAATCTACTTCTACAATCAAACTTACGGAAGCTTAGTCGATTTTGAGCAAGATCAACCAGAACACATATAACAGAGAAGAAGATTCAATCACACATGAAACACAGAAGAATACTTTGGGGAAAGCCTCAGCTAAAAACCCCGCTATTTGTATTATCATACAAGTGGAAATATCTCAGGATTACACAAAGCTTTAGCTCTTAGTACAATCCCTCATTGCTACTCATAGACAGAATAGACAACACCTTTGCCTTCCTTCAATCCTCCAAGCCTCCTATTTCCTTGCGCAGTTTCTCTTGGGTCCTCCAGCTGCCACCTGTGCGATTCTCACCTCACACACAACACTGACCTCTGAAATAACTGCGCAATTCTGAAGGAGTTAATTCCTTCTGCATGGATGGGTTTCCTTTATAGGAAAATTCCTCCAATTGATAATACAATGTCCCTGTCTTTAATCTCAACTGGGTCTTTCTCTGAACTGACATGCATTGGTTATTTATGAGAGAATATTTAGTTATCTGGATAACACTAGTTGCATGCATGCATGCATTAACGGATTGAACTCACAATTAGTTCCTCCAACTATTTGGAACTAATTTAACTGGATTTAACTCAGTTAACTGAGCTAACTAATTACTACTCAAATACAACTCACCCTTATCTCCTTAATTAAGGGATAACTTCCTCAATCAAAGGGATAACTATTGCATGTCTTCATAAAGACTTCATGTTTGAATTTATCCAACTAATTAACTCAAGATGAATTAATTAATTATTTTTCAAATAGCTAGTGAGACTAAATTCGAATTTTAATTCTCAATTTTGATTCAAGGACAAATCAAAATTGGAATATATCCCGAAATTCTATTTATAGCAATGTTATTTTTAGCATTTCTATTTTTTTTTTTTTCTATTTTCGACAGAGTTGGAGTATATCTTGAAATACTATTTATAGCATTTCTTGTTGCTATTTTCAACACTCCCTTTCAACGAGAAAGGCGTTCAACTCGAACCTGACCCTGAACCTTTGGAATGTTCTGCATACAACACTTCTCTCAAGTGTTGTTGCTCCAACAACTCCGAAAACAAAAAATATACAACCTGAATCAGTATGATGCATTTGTCATCGAAGTCTCTGACTCCTATTGGCTCTGTCGACTGAAAACTCTGCACCTTTGTGCTCTTCAGTATTTGACTGCTCTAGCCTTTGTCACTTTGATCTCTGACTACATCAATCACACTGATTTCTCCTACTGCATCTGTGTTGCTGCTGTTCCTATCTCCCAGCACTGCACCTCCTCTCATCATGTTGCATCATGCTGCCCAATGCTGCACTGCAACTCAGTTACTGAGAAGTAAGTAACTGATCTCCCAACTGACTTCCCTGTTGGGCTAGAAACACCCTCTGATGCTGATGCTCCCTCTGCCACTCCATCCACATCTCTCTCTACCCACTCAGCTAGTCCTACTACTCCTTGTTGAGGCTTTCGTAGCAAGGCCTAATCAAAGAGGTTGGGTACCTCAAGGATCCTACCCCTATTTCAGCCTTCTTGGGGCTATCTCTTCACATCGCCCCACCTCACACCTGGAGGTATGGCTGCATGTGATCCCTCTGCCCACTTGGCTTGAAATTTCCCCCTACTGGAGATCTCTGCATGAGTGGATGCTTCCACTCGATCTCCTCTCAGCATCTCCAATTGTGGTTACTCCACAACCTCCTGAAGCTGCTTCACCAATTGTGGCTCCTCCACAATTGTCTAAGACTTCTTTTGGCGCTGCATGTTGGGAGGTAATGTACTCTCCCTCTCAACCACCAAGTCTCCAACATTTGCCTTACTCCTCAAGGTTTTGCATGCATCTCGAACCTCAAGAGCATATAGGTTTTGTACCCGTGAAACCAATCTGTTTCACCTATCTCGTGGTGTTGTGTCTAAGGAAAACCTTTCCCTTATTGAAGACAACATCATAGCCTTTGTCCTCCAAAATCGCGATTGATACTAAGTTCTTCTTCAATCCTGGCACATACTCTGTCAAGGTGATAGGAGCTCCATGCTCCCTCTGAAACACAACGTACCTTCACCTGAAACACGATACTTTCCATCATCACCCATATCTATGCGCATCTGGAGGTCTTTCTCCTCCAAGGTACTAAACAAACTCTTATCGCCGGTCATGTGGAATGAGGCTCCACTATCAAGAAACCAACCACAACTCATCATCGATGAAACGATGCATGCAATGAGGGTAAAATCCAATTCGAACTGAGAGGCCAATGCCTCACTTTCAGACCCTTCAGAGGATCCCTTCTTGGATTTCTTCAATAGACAATTAGTTGCATAATGGCCCACCTCATGACAATTAAAGCATCTCACTTTAGATTTGTCAATCTTCTTCCCACCATGGGAAGAACTCGATTTGGAATGAGAATCCTTCTCCTTCCCTTTCCTTGCCTTACTGGCTAAGGCTAGATTTTCTTCATCCTCCTTGGATGAAGAACCATCTCTAGTGCTCCTCCTGCATCAAATCCGACCACAATCGTTCCCAATCTGGCAGTTTCTCTCTTCCATTCACTGAGTCCTGGTAGCTATGCCAACTCTTAGGAAGACTGAGGAGAGCAAGACTCACCATGTCATCACCGACTGTCATGATTCCTACACTTCCAAGCTCATCCCTGGAGGTGGTGAGCTTGTTCAGATATGTAGAGATCGTGTCGCCCTTTTCACACTTTATTTTCTGAAGCTTGTCCTTCAGCGCCAGCTTCCTCTAGTCGTTGTTGTTCTAATATAGATCTTTCAATGTCTTCCACATTGAAAGCAGAGTCTCCTTCCCATGGAGACTCAAGACAATATGGTCTTGAACTCCCTCCAGAAGAATCTTCCTCACTCTCGCCACACATTTCTTCCATTCTGCCAATTCTTAGGCATTAGCTGCTGCTGGTTTGGGGATTTCTTGATCAGTGAAGTCCTTCAAACCGTTGTCCTCTAATATCGCTTCCATGCGATCCTTCCTGGCTATGTAATTCGAGCTGCCACCAGGGCATACTCGAGTCTCAAGCCATTGAACGCCATTGGTGAACTTTGAGATGTGATAAGAAATCGATTATGTACTTATAATCAAGAACTTCAAACTTCGAACTTCTCCCTTCTTTGTATACTATTCTCCGCTTTGATCACCTTTGCTCCAATACCAGGTAGAAATTTCTCTATGGATCAGCTAGCTTTGATACCATGTAGAAATTCTCAGTGTAGATTAAACTGATTATGCAATGTACTAAAGCAAAATACTTAATCTACTTCTACAATAAAACTTGCGGAAGCTTAATCGATTTTGAGCAAGATCACCTAGAACACATATAACAGAGAAGAAGATCCAATCACACATGAAACACAAAAGAATACTCTAGGGAAAACCTCAGCTAAAAACCCTGCTATCTGTATTATCATACAAGTGGAAATATCTCAGGATTACACAAAGCTTTAGCTCTCAAGCTATCCAGCTCTGAGTACAATCCCTCACTACTGCTCATAGACAGAATAGACAACACCTATGCCTTCCTTCAGTCCTCCAAGCCTCCTATTTCCTTGCGTAGTTTCTCTTGGGTCCTCCAGGTGCCACTTATGTGATTCTCACCTCACACACAACACTGACCTCTGAAATAACTGCGCAATCCTGAAGGAGTTAATTCCTTCTGCATGGATGAGTTTCCCTTATAGGAAAATTCCTCCAACTGATAGTACAATGTCCATGTCTTTAATCTCAACAGGGTATTTCTCTGAACTGACATGCATTGGTTATTTATCAAAGAATATTCAGTTATCTAGAGAACACTAGTTGCATGCATGCATGCATTAACTGACTGAACTCACAATTAGTTCCTCCAACTATTTGGAACTAATTTAACTGGACTTAACTCAGTTAACTGAGCTAACTAATTACAACTCATCCTTATCTCCTTAATTAAGGGATAACTTCCTCAATCAAAGGGATAATTGTTGCATGTCTTCACAAAGACTTCATGTTTGAATTTCTCCAAGTAATTAACTCAAGATGAATTAATTAATTATTTTTCAAATAGCTAGTGAGACTAATTTCGAATTTTAATTCTCAATTTTGATTCAAGGACAAATCAAAATTGGAATATATCCCAAAATGCTATTTATAGCAATGCTGTTTTTAGCATTTCTATTTTTTTCTATTTCCAACAGAGTTGGAGTATATCCTGAAATGCTATTTTTAGCATTTCTTGTTACTATTTTCAACACAATTCTCCCAATATTCTCCTATATTTAGTTAAGAAGCATAAATATTGCAAAATTTAATAACTCTTCTCCATATCCAATAATTGCAAATATGTTTTGATAGCTCACTCTAATAATGCAAATCCCTTAAACCTACACCTCTTATTCTAGCTTATTATTGCTCCTCTTCATCTCCCGGTAGAATTTAATGCAATGGAATCCCAACCTCTCAAAGTCCCCTAAATATTATATATAGTTGAACTACCTCTTCTAGGGTTTGGCCTTGCTCTAAGGGTCCTTTTAATTGTCTTGTTTTCTTCTTCTTCTTCTTCTGCTTCTTATTCTTCTTCTTCTTTCGGCTCTCTCTTATCATTTTCTCCAAAAGTATGAACCATTTTTGTAACATACCCAGTCCCCAATGCCTAATTAAGGAAATGGGTGCAAAATTTCTTCTTTCTTTAAAATCACTTCAAACCCCACTTCTAAGGTGTCCATTATCTTTTGCTCCTCGAAAGCTTTCCATTGATGTAAAATTTGTCTTGTTTTAAGTCTAGGACACCAAGATATGACCCTTAGATTTTTTTAATTAATTAATTATTTATACCAGTGTCACATCAGCGTGTCGATATCCCTGACACGCGACAAATGACATGGTAACTAGTGCCACATGTCACCTCAAGGGTGCGCCTTGCTGGCACTAGGCCCATCTGGTCATGCTATGCCATTTCCCGATTCTCACATAAATCACCTCTATGTATGCTTTACTTGTACAAGCTTTAGACTTAGTAACATTCTTCAAGTAGAAAAGGCTTATCACACACATCAAGGAAAATGCATGCATGTACATACATACATACATACATACATACATCTCTCTCTCTCTCTCTCTCTCTCTCTCTCTCTATATATATATATATATATATATATATCTGTATGTATACACACACACAATATATAATATGTATATGTATATATATATGTGTGTGTGTGTGTGTGTGTGTGTGTGTATACACATATATACATGCACGCATTTTCCTTGATGGAATCAATAAATCTTGTTTCCATAAATAAAAAGTTTATCTCATAAGAATAAACTCCTCATAAATTTTGACCAAGTAAAAACATGAAAATTACATTTGAACATACTACCTTCTTTATACAATGAATCTACCCCACCAAAAACATAGGCGAAAGGCAAGATTTCTACCAACTGAGGGAGAGTGTCTTTACAAAAATTAGGATTAAATTTGACATAAATATTGTTTAAATCATTCTACGTAACCAAAAAGGAATTTATGGTTAGAAAAATCATACAACCGTGATATTTATTAATTCATTAACATACACATATTATGCCTTAACTTCTCCCAATATTTTGTCAAGATTTAAACATTTCAACCCAATAATAATTTGGATTTTATCCTGGTGAAAGAGAATACAAAATAAATCATCTAGACTCTTGAAGGACATTTACACCCATATCCCATGCTTCTGCGCGTGTGAAAGTAACTATCACTAGCTATCGTGGAATTAAATACGGATGATCATTCCCACATTCATGATAGTCCAAACGACTCTTAAACTTTAGACAATTCAATGACTCTTTAATCTTCCCAACTGGAAAGTGCTTGATGCTCCATGGTTATGTCAACAATCACTCACCGACATTTATTTAACCGGCTCTAAAGGTCCCAAATCACTTTCACAACAAGCTTATATATTTCCAACTTAACATTAGTTATAAAATATTGCATAACAATATAATTTCATTAACAGAAAGAGAATTTCACACCTATCTAGTTCACAGTAGATTGTTGGAAACTACAGAAGGGATAATCATTCTCCACCCAACCGTAGGCACGACTACATTGCAATTTCTTATAGTTGGCCACCACCAAGCCAAATTCAATGTCTAAAATATGCTTTACTCAGGGAAATAAAATAGGGATTTAAATTAGGGTATGGAGTATGAAATTTGTTCTCCTTCACTGGCAGGAAATGAGAACGATGCCTCTCAAGTATCGAGTCTGGACATATCACACAATAAATATATGATCATTAGGGTCTTTCACAACACAAAAGGAAATCCCTTCACTACTTCATACATTCTCTTGGTGATTCATTCCTTCAATGCTTCATGTGCATAAAATAACCAAACAACTAAGTTTCTCTTAGTCTACCTAACTCATACTAAGGCTTTTTCACTCATTCCCCTAACTAAATTCAATTCAAGCATGGACTTCGTGGTTCAAATTCAAAACACAAATTTATAAGTAATTGGTTCGCAATGGCTCTAGGTTCGTACTAATAGTTCAGGTTCCCTCCTTTGTCTCTAATCTCCCATAGCTTAAAAAAAATATCCTTTCCACTCCTCACGAGCACTACTTTACACATGGGAGGTTTGGGGTCCCCTTCTAAAGTTGCAGAGTCAATCAACATTCTTCCATATGGTATGTAGCCCATACTAGAAGCAGTCTAATACCTCCTTCCTCCATCTCTCTCATAACTACTTGGTAGTGAGGTAGATCAACTATAACATCAAGGTTTAGAAACATTAATTTCAAGAAAGATAGAAAACTTATGAATCCCCCTCATATGCTTCCTCAAGAAATCTACCTTTTCAGACATCAAGACCCATATAGACTTGTCCTCGTCCTCGTCTTTAGCATTTTATAACTTAAATCAACAAAATATTTATATCAAAATTTTTTGGCCATATAGCCATGTTGGCTCTCTAGAAGCATCATCTTTTAATTACATTACAAAACTTGGGGGATTAGAAAAAGGGATATTACATTCCCATCCCCCTTAAAGGAACACCATACTTGGTGTTTTATTGTCCATAGAACTAAATTTTATGCAGGAAACAAAAGTGGGTATGTCTCTTTCATGGCATCCCCCAAGTCCCATTTGACTTATGTGGTCCAAAGTGCTTCCATTGCACCTTGATTTGTTAGATGACTCAGTTATGGAGTGTGGTACTCCCCCTGTCTACTATGCATTGTGGTTCTTGCTAGAATTCTCCCTCGGGTTCCATCTATATCAAAGGCCAATCAATAATATGATCAACATCATTTATATATATTTTAAGCAATAAGATATGAAACACAACATGTGCCTTCACTTTGGCAGGAAAGGTAAGTCTTGCTACTAATCTCAATCTCTCCAAGATTTGGAAGGGTTCACAGTATCTTGGTGCTAACTTGGCACATGATCCCACTCTCAAGGTACTTATCTTTGGATTGATTTGGAGATATACATGCTCTCCTACTCTAAATTCCTTGTGCATTTTTTTTAGTTTGCATAACTCGTTTTCCTGTCTTCTTCAATTTTTTCCTTACTCTAATTACCTTTTGTTCCATTTCCTTTAACATTTATGGCCCAAGTGTGACTATGCCCGCTAAATTATCCCAATCAATTGGGGTATTGTACTTTCTGACATACAGAGCTTCAAGAGGACATATTTAATGACTGTTAATAGTCATTATTATAAGCAAACTCTACCAAGAGTAGAAAATCTACCAAGAGTTCCCATTTCTCGGGTTCGTGCATGATATACATCCTCAGCATGTCTTCTAAAATTGTGTTTACTATTTCTATTTGTCCATTAGTCTGGGCATTATATGTTGTGTTGAAATCTAACTGGGTTCCAAATATTGTAATTTTAGCCTTCCAAAATTTTGAGGTAAACCCGACATCCAAATAACATATGATCTTCTTGGGCATGCCTTACAATTTGAATATTTCCCTCATAAACATCAAGGAAATATAAATTTCCTTGTAGTTGGAATTTACAAGTAGAAAGTGAGCTATCATGTTCAACTTGTCTATTACTACCATGATTACATAATGTTGCTTGGGATTCTTAGTAATCTAATTACGAAGTCCATTGATATGACTTCCCACTTCCGTTATGGAACTGGTATTAGATACAATAATCATGTTGGGTGCTTGCATTCCACTTTAACATATTGGAATTCCAAGCATTTGGAAATACACTCAACAATTCCTTTCTTCATCCTTAGCCAATAATATAACCTATGGGTGGTTGTTATCATCATTTGATATCCTCAGTGACTTGTATATGGTATTCTATGAAACTCATCCATTATGAGCTTCTTCGAGTCAGTTACATTGGGTAGGTACAACCCACCTTTAAACAACAACACTCCATCTTTCGTTAGTTAATAATTTCCTCTAATTGGCCCCTTGGGCCCTTGCTACAATCACTTATTTACATGTTGGAAGTGTTGATCTCCCTACAATGCTTCTTTGATCCTCTCTTTGATATCTATCTCACATGTGCTTATGATGCCATGTGTATTGCGTGTATGCTTATGCTGAGTGCATTGACCACTTGATTTTCCTTGCCTTTAATGTGTTTGATTTCAAAATCAAAGTCACTAATAAGGGCCATCCATCTAGCTTGCCTAGTATTCAACCAAGGTTGATCAAATAAATATCTCAGCATGATGTAGTCTATCATTAATATAAACTTTATCCCGAACAATTATTGCCTCCACATTTTCAAAGCATGAAAAATGGTTTAAATCTCTAAATCATGTGTCACATAGTTCCTCTCATGCTCATTTAATTTCCTATACTCATAGCTAATCACATGGCCATCCTACATGAGAACTCCATCGAGTCCTTCCTTGCATGCATTTGTGCAAACTGAGAAATATTTATCGGGGTCTAAATTTTTTAGAGTAGGGGTATGTGTGAGAGGGTGCTTTAGCTTCTCAAAGATCACTACACACTCTAATGTCCATTAAAATCTCACACCCTTCTTTTGTAATGCAATAATTGGATGTCCAGTCCTTGAGAATCCTTGTATATATCTCTTGTGATATCCAATGAACCCCATAAAAAATCTAACTTCTATAACATTCATGGGAGCAGACCACTCTAATATGGCCCCTATCTCTTTGGGATTGACTACCACTCCTTCCTTTGAAATGACACGACCCAAGTAGTGTGCTTGTGATTTGAAGAAATCACACTTGCTAAGCTTAACATACATTTGATGCTCATGCAACATTTGTAACACAACTTTGAGGTGCTCTTTGTGCTCCTCTTTGGTCTTTAAATACACTAAAATGTGATCAATAAAAACTAGGACAAACTTATCCAAGCATTTGTTGAGAACATTATTCATTAAGCATATAAATGTGATTCACATATTTTCAACCCAAATGGCACCACTACAAATTCATAGTGCCCACATTTTGTCACGAATGCAGTCTTGTGGATATCTTCATCCTTGGACTTGATGATACTTAGAACTCAAATCTATCTTTAAAAACGATATCTATCTATGGATACTTTTTTTTTAGTGGTTGATTTCTTCAACTGTTTGTAATCAATACACATCCTAAGGGTGCCATCCTTTTTATTCACAAATAGTGTACAAAGTGTTACTTCTAATGTACCCTTTGTCTAACATCTATTTGAACTAGATATTTAGCTCCACCAACTCAACCATGCTCATTCAATAGGGTGCCCTGGACATAGTCCCACTCTTGGAGTGAGTTCTACTAAGAAATTGGTGTCTCTCCTGGGAGGCAATCATAGTATTTCTTCGGGAAATATATCATTGTACTCCTATAATATGGGGTGGTATTCAATACTTTACTTGCTATCCTTTATTGAGTCAGTGACTTGAATAACATACACAATACATCCTTTTTTGATACATTTATTTAATTGCAAGGTTGAAATCTGACTTATGGAGACAGGCTTTCACGCCCCTTGCAGTAACAACCTTATCTCTCCTTCATCATCCTTGCATTCCATTGTTTTATTATAGTAACCCAATTTTTCCTTATGTGCTACCATCCAATCCATGTTGATTAGCATGTCATACAACCCCAAGGGAAAGATATTTAAAGTGGATTTGGTAAGCAAGACACTTATCTCAAATTATCACGATTTGATAATCGAATCAATGACCTTCATTTTTACTCTAATGGTTAACTAAACTAACCATGACTTAGCATGTTGTTTCCTTTATTAAAAAAAGCTTCCACAACTTGTGGGGTGACATAATTGAGGTTAGAACCAAGGTCAATTAAAATTGAAACAAGATGGTTGGAAAGTATACCTTCCATCTCCACCACAAAGGCTTGATGTTTTTCTTACATGTTTTCCATAGTTGCATAAATTTAGGGTACACTCCGGGCCACATCATTGGCAGTAGTAACTTCTTGGGAATTGTACATCATTATGTTGTCTTTCTGTCTATGCGAGTAGTCCCATAACAAGTGCTCTTCCAAAGAATCCCAATGCTTTATTGGATTTTTCCTTGGTTCTTCGACCTCTTCTTTTGTTGTTCGAATTAAATTATTCCCACTTGGAGTGGGAAAGTTCTGTTGGAACTTGCCTTTGGCAGGTACATTGAACTTAACACTTTTCTAAATCAAGTTTTGAATATTTCTCCTATTATTTCTACAATGTTTTTCCTTCCAAATGGTATCCTCCAACGTCTTTGGTTCACCAAATTCTATTTAGTCCTAGTAGGACAGTGGTAGTCCACTAAAGAAGTGTTTGATCTTTATCTTTTCATCCTTGATATAAGGCACATACCCCAATAGCTCTATAAATATGTTGATATAAGCTTTCATGGTAAGCTATCCCAACTTATGCTCATGGAATTTTTTAATTTTCCCACTATAATACCTCCCGGACATGTATTTATTCCCAAAGTATCTTTAAATTTGCTCCTGGTAAGATTTTTCTCTCAAATTCCTTTGAAATTCTTAAGGTCTTCCCATCATATATTAGCCTTTCCTCTTAGGTTGAATGTGGCTAGTCACGCCTTCATTTTTTCATAGTAACTATGTGCCCTAAAGTGTTTTCTTAGGCCCAAAAGCCATGTTTCATCTTCTTCACTCTTCTCAACTTCTCCATTAAAAGTATGAGTTTTTTCCTTTTTAAATTCTTCAGGTAATATACTCTTCTCATCCCTCTTCTTCTTCTTATGCAGTCATGATTTAACTATTGTGCTAGACAACTTACCAAAACTATCAATCCCACCTTTGGAGGTATCTATTAAAATGTCTTCACTTTCACTTATGTGTCTCTTCCTTAATCTTCTCCCTTGGGCCTTGGTGATTGTTTGTCCATACTTCTAAATTTCATATGGACTACGAGCCCATTTGGACCTATATATGTCCTAATTACTAGCATCTAGCTTGTGCTACCTCTGTTGTTACAAGTCGAGCATAAGGTGCAAAATTACAACACTTACTTCTTCCTTCTTTTCTTAGGCTTTGATCATTTTCTCATTATCATCCTTATAGATTCAAAGTTCAACCCTTGGGCTTCTGTGTGCAACCAATCAAGACCCGTCTTTATTGCCCTCCTCTCATCTGACTCCTCTTCCATATTGTGAGAAGTTATGTTCATGTTGTATTGAACCATTCAGTTACACATTTATTTTCTTTCTACTGAAAATTTATATAATTTTAGGTGTTGGAATAACACACACCGTTGTTAGTCTAAAATAAACATAAATAACAACAAACACACTAAGTTACCTTGGTATATGCCAACACTAGATCATGTTGGTCTAAAAATGTTGTTTGGAATGTTCAGATATAAATTACATAAATTAATAGGATTTAAGTTCAACATGTTTGCAAAACAAATATCCAAATTTAACTCTCTTTACTTCAGGCCTTTTCCAGATCACATGTTGAACTTTAAGCTCCAAATTTTATTTTTATTTATTTTATTTTCTGAGAATTCTACTCCTCTTGATCCCATTCAGCCCGAGTGTTGAACCTTGGCTCTAATACCATTTTTTAACATACCTTTGTTTTTTCCATGTTGTATTGAACCATCTGTTGCACATTCCTTCTATCTTTCTACTATAAATTGTATCTTTTTATGTTGGAATAACACACATTGTTGTTAGTTTAAAATAAACATAAATAACAAAAAACACACTATGTTATCTTGTTATATGCTAGCACTAGATCATTCTGATCTAAAATTGTTGTTTGACACATTCATATATAATTTACAAAAATTAGTAGGATTTAAATTCTACAAGTTTGCAAAACAAATATTCAATTTTCACTCTTTACTTCAAGCCTTTTCCAGTTCACATGTGCACTTTAAGCTCCAATTTTTATTTTTAATTTTTTTTTCTCTGATAATTCTACTCCTCTTGAACCCATTTAGCCTGAGTGTTAAACCTTGGCTCTAATATCACTCTGTAACATACATAGATGCTTTGAATCAATTTGAATCTTGCTTCTAAGGTGTCCATCATCTTCTGCTTGAGAGCTTTCCAATGATATCACATTTGTCTTGTTATGAGTTCGAGACACCAGGATATGACCCTTAGAAGTTTTTTTTTTTGGTTTATACTAGAGCCACGTTATCGTGCCCATACATCTAACATGTGGTAGATGACATTGTATCCATTGGCACATGTCACTTCAAGGGTGTGTCTTGTTGGCACTAAGGTCACTGTTGCACAAGCGTCATCATGGTCGATCAACAATCAATCACAAGTGTCGCGCTTGTCGCTTGCACCACGATCAGTTATGTTGAACATGTGTGTTTGTATGGTTTGAGTCATATCGTCGCTGAGTCATGTGAGTGTGTGTTTGCATGATCACCTATGCATCTTTCGATCATTCACACACTTAGTCATTTTTGCTGAAGTTCTGACGATTGGACTCCCCTCTGACAGCCGGACCATCACCCCGTCATCGTCTCAATCGACTATCACCTAGAACAGTATAGAAGCACCAAGCAAGTCTTTTCAAGCTGCGTTTCCCGCAAGCAATTCAATCAACTTTCATGCCGACCACCCGAACAATCGAACATGGCAATCACCCTGGGAATGACTCCCGTCAAAAATTGTGCAGAGGCCACTGACCTTGCCTGCTCAGCTGACTGAGGAAATTACACAGTTTTCCCAGTCAGTCCTCCCGATAGTCGATTGACTACTCATCCAGGAAATTGTGCAATTTTCATGAGCAAGCCTTCTACTGCCTAGCAGTCCGCTCAGCTCAGAAATTATGCAGAGATGATCAGCATGCCGACCTGTCAGCCTCAGTGCAGTTTCCCTCGCCAACAACTGCTAACAGCAAATTTTGAGTTCCCTCCAGGAATTGCGCAATTTCTACTGCCAAGCTCCTATAAACTAACTGCTTGTTCCCCTTGGGAATTACGCAGTTTCTGCTGCCAATGACCCAACATCCAACTGCCAGTTCCCTCTAGGAATTGTGTAGTTTTGATTGCTAGGCTCCTGGCCAGTTCCTCCCAAAAACTGTGCAATTTTTTCTTGCTAATCCTCCTTGCAACTCGACCTGTTACTCAAAAAAATTGCACAAATTTTTCCTTCCATCCCCTACTGCCCGCTCATTCTAGAAACTATGCAGATTATACCTACCTTACCTTCCTGCAGCCTGGATTATATCTCCCAAAATTTGCTCAATTTTGCCTTCCAGCCAAGCCAGAGCTCACAGATAGTCACTTTCAACTTGGATTGCCCATCTTCATCACTTAGTGATTCTTGCGCAGTTTTCATCAGTAGTGCCCGGAGCCATCATCCCGCTTCGCAACCTTGCTACCTCTCTTGGTCACCTACATCCAAAATGATCATGCATCATGGTAGACTAGGAGGTTTTTGGATTTGATGTCGTCTCGTCATGAGTGATTGCAGGAACAGGTACACTAACAAATATGGCGTGCCAATGAACAAAGGGAGCACATGCAGAAGGACCGATTCACCAATGGATGAACGAACGATGAATACGAAGAGATGTGCTCGCAAACGAATGATCGTGTAAAGATGTGTTCGCGGATGGATGGACGGACAAGCAAACATGCAAGATGTGCTCATGGACGGACGAACGAACAAACATGCACCTTTCGCGAACACATGAGCCTGTCAAGCCTTCCATCATGCAAGCAAGGAACAATGTGCCAAAGCATCATCAAGCGAACCAAAGACCATCGAAGACTCTATGCACTTTGCCATGCGGAGGTGAAGCTATGCCACACCATGAAGACATCCATCACTTAGTAGCATTGTAGCTCAACATGCACTCCAGCAACAGCACGAATGTACCATCACTATCATGTCAAGTCATGTCACCCACATCTCTACTATGGGCTATGTTGTCAATCAATGTAATGTAACGTGGAAGTCCAAGAGACCCACTTGTTGTACAAAGAGTCATGCAAAGTCGAAAAGTCATGGAAGTCAAACAATCATGAGGGTAGTCGAATAGCCACAAGGGTCAGTTTCACCGTTGGCTATAAATACCCGCTCAGTTGTACATGAAAGGACTTTTCACCTCAACTCCTCCCACATAGCCAAGGGAGTCTATAATATTTTCTTTGAGGAGCAAGTAGTGGCTCCAACGCCCGACACTCGGTGTTAATGATGTATGGTGTAATGACGTGTCTTGGAACTTTTGCTTAATTCAGAAGCCTGTTAATAGGCCAACATGTTTTCACATATGTATTCTAACTGTTGTAAGACTAATATTGAACACTTGTAATGCATGTTGTTGTAACCCATGTTAAACACTTGAACTATTTCACTTTTTGTAATACATAATATTTTAATGGAAATGTGTTGTATATGTTGTTAACTTTGTCTCGCCTGTGGTGGCTATCTCCCTGGAAATCAGACAAACCTTTCACATAAAGCTTGTTGTAACAACTGTTGCACTCATTTAGACTCATTCATTGAGTGTTGTACGTGTTATCTTACCTTGTGTGTTGTGACTGCCGCATCCATGTGGACTTCTCCTCCGAAAGCTGTGCAAATCCTGTTGTGTTGTGTGTTCCTAGCTGAGTTGGGACTTCATCCCCACCAACTTGGGAATCACTCTCACCCTCTCCCCTTACAATGAAAGAAACACTAACACAAGTACACTAGCATTCACCAGGCACGTGAACCTCACTTCTCGGAGGCAAAGCAGACCACTCTCCTATGTTGACAAGAAAGAGTTGAGGCAAATCTGTAAGACAATGGCAATTGGGCCAACATACCAGATGTGACTCCCACACCAAATAATGTGAGGTCTAGTTGGGAGTTCCTACCAAGGTGATCCCATGAATGTTGGCAGGTCCAGAACCGTCAACATTTCTAGTGCTAGAAGGAGGGCAGCCAGTTGTATACGGCTAAAAATCTCCTCACACTCATTCATCAACCATCTAGTCAAGGCAGTAACTCGCACTCCCTCTCACCTACATGCGACTCTGTAGTTGGTTACTCCTCACCTTCCAGGATTAAACATGAGATTTTGTATCATTAACTCCGCTCCGTCCATCCCATAACTTGCCAGTTCGCAAAAGTAGTCAGACTGATCCAGAGCATGTAGCATCTTTCATATGCATCAAGGAAGTCAAAAGCCACTCCCACAGGAGTTGTTGTATCATCAGTGGAAGAAGCGGTCCTTGCCACACTTGAAAGTCTAGAAGAAGCTATTGAAGACAGAGAGGAACCTCCAGTCTTCTGGCAAGGTGAACAAGACACTCTTGTGATCTTCGGATTAGACTCCAGTACAAGAGGCAGAGGGGAAGGTAGTGGAGGATGCAGAGGTGGAGACGAACTGATAGAATCAGAGTTGGAACCATTAGATTCTAAAAGAGAGAAAGAGGGTGAAGACGAAGAAGAGATGGCTGACCCAAATCTTGAATGGATGGCTCAGGGACCATTAGCTCTCCCATTTGTTCTACACAAGATGTCGAAACAAGCGGAGAGAATGAACATCAAGTTCGACCTTGACAACACGGTGAAGGCAGAAGACCACTTGGACAACTTCTACCTACAGCTGTAGACCCTTGAGGTATGTTATGACGACGTAGGATGTATATTGTTCCCATGTACCTTGGATGGTTATGCAGCTGCATGGTATCACAACCTTCCACCGAACTCTATACATAACTAGGGTGCATTCAAACGCATGTTCCTTGAGAAGTTTGTTGATGAGAAGACCCCATCCATGCTACTCAAAGAGTTGGGAAGCCTCAAGATGGAGGGAAAAGAGAAAGTGAAAGATTTCAATCAGAGGTTTACATGCATATTGAACAAGTTTGCAGTGGACATTAAACCTCATGAATCCATCATTGTTGACTACTACACGTCCGCACTGCCAACCAAGATTGTGCAGTTTGTCAAGCGAACTGTGAAACCAACACTTCTGGAAAATTGCGAGGAGGCTATCACTGTTGAGAAAGACCCATGTGCAATTGGAGTCATCAAGGATGAAAAATCAACAAAGGACTCCAAGGATGCAAGCAGGAAGTCCCAAGTAGTGGCAAGCAAGGGTAGAGACAAGGAAGCAATTGATATTGAGACCCTCACTCGCCTTGTCAAGAGCTTGACCACTGAAGTGTCCGAACTCAAATAATGTAAAATGGACACATTTGCAAGCAATCATCCACCCAGGCAAAGACAGGAAGCAACTCATCAAGCAACAACCGGTTCACTTCCAAAACTACGCAGAAGCTTGTGTTCCAACTCAAATAGTGTGCAGATCCTAAGTTATGTTCATTCCACGAAGAACATCACCCTGAGAACTCTTGTTCGGACTGGAAGTGAGTCACAAATGCTTTCTGTAGTCATACACTCGATGCGGGAAGTAATGTGCAAGAGCAATTGGAAGACACTAACGATGACGAAGAGGTTGCACCTGATGAGCCATCAAGCTCTGGGCATGTGGTGAATGCTTATCAGTGCTCGCAAATGATGCCAAAGACGAACACTGAGAAGCAGCCCTGAAAGCAAACTAACCATTACAATCTTATGAGTAAAGGGGCTCCCCCTACACTTGGGGAGATGCAAGAAGAGATCAGACTACTGATAAGGAAGGCTGATCCATCGACCGCCCTAAAGTAGAAGACACAAAGCAAGTCTGGGAAGACAATGACAGACAAAGGCATATCCATGAGTAGCAAGTTGCAAAACACTCCGTTGGACAACACGAACACTCGTTCTACCTCAGACACCTCGGTAAGTCTACCACCTTTGGACTACAACATTGCTGATGACATGAAGAAGACTCGAGCAAATATCAGTTTGTTCAAGTTTGCTAAGATCCAGAGTCAGTGAGATATCTTGTTGCGCACATTGGGACAGACAACAATAGACAGTGCCGCCTCTACTAGCAAGGGAACAAGCGCACCTCCCGGATCACTTCCCACTGTGCTCAATACACTCTGGATGGAAGAATCAAATTTAGGTTGCCCTCCTTTCCTGCTATCTTTTGAAATTTTCAACTGCAATGTTCACAACTGTTTGGTTGATTCCAACTCGGCAGCCAATGTCATGCCGGTCTCCATTGTGAAAAATATTAATGGATGATGGAGCGAGACATCCGCGCAAATCATCCAACTTGATCGAAAATCAGTACCAACCATTGGTGAACTATGAGATGTGATCATCTGAATATCTCATGACGGTCGAGTCCACCAATGCATTAACATAGTGGTTGTGGATGTTATCACTTAAGAATTCTAATACCAAAATGTCTCACATTAATTTATGGTAAAAGTCGGTGCTAGTCTAAGTTTGATGTTTGTTTGCCTTAGAGTCTAAGTCTTAGGAGTCTTGAGTCAAATATGCATTCTCATTCATCACTGGACATTCTCATTCATCACCAGTCTCATAGCCATGTGTCAGTTTTGTTTAAAAGTTACTATGTGCCACAAAGCCCTTTAGGTGATTTCGTAGCACATGTAACCATTTTGAAGTGTTTTCGCAGCGTAACAGGTTTTAAGTGATTTCGCAGCGCGACATGTTTTAGGTGATTTCATAGCGCACAATTCAAAATTTCCACTGACTGCGCCATGAAATCGGAGATTCGTGCATTCTGCAACGAATCTTTCCTAACTGTCAAATCTGTTAAGTTAAGTTATAGTTGCGTCATTCATTGTCAGTTTATGCACTCCACATATCATATCCAACTGCTTATCTCCATCATTACATCCGCTAGGTACATTGATACACACGGATTGCAAGTTCCAAGAAAAGCCAGGTATGCACAGTCTTAATGATGATTGTATTCGTTGCATGAGAAACAAGTCTGCAAGATTTCAATTTGAAAACATTGTTATCAAGCGAGGCAGCTATCAAGCGAGGCAGTCATTCAAGCGAGGCAGAGATTGGAGTTTGAGCAGCGCTAGCATTTCCAACCTCCATTACACTGAACCTTCATGGAGGGATCGACAGAAAGAAAAGACCACAGATCAGGCAAATGTTTGAGAAACGAGCCTAAAGGTTTAGACATAACCTTGAAGAACAGAGAAGTCGAGCATGCATTCAAACAAGCCGGATGTTGGAATTTTTGCAAGAAACTCTAGGGAGGTCATGCACAAGTTACCAAGGAATTTGCCCTGAATTTCATAGGACTAAACTCAAAGGTTGGTATGCTGGAATTGCAGGTCTCACCAGACATGATATCCACAGTTACGAAGATTCCAAGGGGGCAAGAAAGTTGGTTTAAGAATTTCAAATTTGATATCAACCCATGCAAAGAGTTTCTAAAGCAGGAATTCATTAACTCAGATTTAAACAAGTCTGTTCCTAGAAGTTATGTCAAAGAGTCATATGCCAATCTGCTTACTTGTATACAGAAGTACCTTACCTGTGAAGGGAGATATAATAAGGTGTATTCATACCATTTTAAACTTCTGTTGCATTTCACAGGAAAGGCATCTATTGATCTACCTTTTTACTTATTCCGTAGCTTAAGTAAAATGTGTGATAAGGTGCAGCTAAAGAAAGAAGCTTGTGAGATTTCATTGTTCCACCATGGCTTGGTTAAGTTGATAGTTTTGCATGAACTCCAGAGGGAAGGTAGGGACTGGCACACATTCTTATTCATGTCTGGTTTAAAGAACGATACCGGTCTCAGCCCTCAAGCTGTAAAAGATCTTCCAACAGCAATTGGTCATCAGACAGAAACAAGATCCAAGAGGTTTTCAAAGTTGAAGGCAAGGAAACAAGTAAGAGAATCCACCAAGCCACTGACTATTCAGGATACACCCCAGCAGTCTCTTAAAGAGAAAACTCAGGTTAAAGAAAGTGCACATGAATCAAGCACAGGTGAAGGAGTTCAAAAAAGAAGGACTAGGAGCCAGGTAGCTAAGGAAAAAGGTAAGAAGTGACTATTGAAGAAAGCCCTGTTTCAAAGGGAGACTTAAATGACTTATTGCAAGCCATTGACATTGAAGAGTCTCCACTAGTGCAAGCAGATTTGATAGAGTCAGGAAAAGACAAGGCTAAGAGAGTCAAAGCCTCAAAGAAACTAAAGTTTGATGATCAGGTTGATCAATTTGTATTTAAGCCCAGGAGACCCATAACGAGGAAGTTTAAACAAATACAGGAGGTACCACCAAGAGCAGATGAAACAGGGGAGGTGACACGACCTCATGAAAGAAAGGATAAAGGAAAAACAATTGCCATTCAAGAAGAAGATAGTGTGGAAGACTTGAAAAAGAGATTGGAATTGGCCAACTTTGAAATTGCTAGACTGAAGAAAGCTGCCAGGAAATTTGCAATTAAGGAGGCTTATTTTAACCAAATGCAAGCTCGGTGCGAGGACCAAACATTTCAAATTCTCGAGGTGGTTGATTTTAGTGTTCAATTCCGTAGCTGGACTGTTCCTGCAATAAAGGAAGCTCAATTTATTAGAAAGGTCAATACAAACCTCAGATCTGGGATCAAGGTCATGAAGAAACAAATTGAAGACTTAAAGATATAGTTAAGCCAGCTAAAAGAATCTCCTTAAAGAAATATAAAGTAAGGCTATGTTTCAAATTTTTATGGTTTTGCTTGGTATAATCTTTCTTGAATAATCATACATTTCCATTCAGTTTTGAAAGGTCTTGGAGCAATTGAAGAATGTTTAAATAGCAAAAGGCTCAAAACAACAAAATTTTGGTTGAGCTAGTCTGAGAAAATTGTGTTTTTTTTTTGGAATAACACAACAATTTCGTAGCGCGCTACGAAACTGCTAAAGCTACACAATCTAATCTCAGTCAACATATTTTGAAATACAAGCGGAAATTTTGAAAAGGGAGTATCTTCAAGGGATCATCTAATGCTATCAACTTTCAACAAGGTCAAGACAGGTGGAGGAAACATGTATTCGAATCCAACTCTAAACGTTTTGTCATAAAGTGAACACATTTACTACAGTCCAAGATATGTCAGACAGCTTGGAAAAGCTTTTGCCTTCACACATGAAAGAGGTTGACAGCACATCAAGGACGTGGGAATCTGATATATATTTTGGATAATCAAAGATGAAGGGCATGGTTCTTTGGATTCGAACATTTTTGAGGCAAACCAAAGGCCAATAAACAGGGGTAGTTTCCTATGTTTAAGGGGAAATGGAGAAGATGTGACATTGAAGACCTGTATGGAGCTTTGAACATCCACCACGGCCAAACTAAAAAGGGACCACATGTCAAAGAACGAGAATGACTGTAATTAAGGCTAGTATTAGCATAATATGGAGTTGGACTCCTATTTGATTTAGATTTCTAGAAAGTCTAGTTGCAGTTTATTACATTTAATAGGCAGTTAAAAGTTGAATAGGTGTCATTAGAAGTAGATTTTGAGTTCCCCTCATGCATGAGGAGGAATCTCAGTCAGATAGAAGAGCTTTATATATAGGGGAAAGAGCAATGTAATAGGGGTTGGAAATTTATGTGAAAAGGCTTTGATATTTGGCCTATGTAAAGACTCTGTTTTTCTGGTAACACAATATTGGCTTATGCTTCTCAAGAATCATATAGACTTCAATGTATGAGTTTCTTTTGTTGTCTTTTCATGATTATCTATAGTGTTATGAGTATTTGATTACTTAGAAATCACTTGCAGTGTTCTAATTTCCTTCATATACTCGTTGACTGTCTTCTTTGTGTTTGGTGTGCTCTACCTATATTGAAATCTGAATGCCTTGAATTTTATGCAAAGCCAATCCTACTGTTAATACTAGATCACATATGACTCCATAAGCCCAATGGATACCTGTTAATTTTGTTTCCACCATTTTCATTGCTATTTGTTTCACAGAGAGTTAGCCATCTTGATCATAATAAAAAACCTTTAATCCCTTGAGAGAGCCCTCTCAGGCTAAGGAGGCTAAGCCTTAGCTAAAAGATTGGTTTGAAACAGTTACTTGAAGTCTTCCTGGTCTGCAGCCTTCCAGGGCCTGATTTTGAGATAACAATGGACAACCGAAAGAATATAGTCTGCTACTCAGCAGATACTGGTCAAGCAAGCTAGACAATTATTTTGCTACAGACTAGTCTCACATGTGGCTTCCGTACAAGGGCAAGTGCAACCAAATCCAAGTAGTATTCAAGAGGTACATGAAACATAATGTCACTCCCCTCAATGGTGAGAATGAACTATTGGCCTTCGCAGAACTCATGTTCGACAACTGCCTCTTTGAGAGAACATTGGGGTGTTATCCTGCACGACCAACTCCAACCCCACTAGACGCACAGTTGGGACTCCTTCCTTGCCCAACTGATGGTAATGAAACTTGTACAACACATTGTACCAATAGCAGCAATAGTACTAGCACATCAAGCGGTTCGTGTACAGACGAGTTATGGATCATGTACTTTGACGAATCAAAGACACAGGATGGCTCAAGAGCTGGGTGTGTCTTGATCGACCCTTACAATAAGAAGCATCTAGTTTCAAGTCGCTTGGAGTTCGAGTGCATGAACAACGTTGCTAAGTATGAAGCACTTGTGTTTGGCCTATAGAAAGCCATTAGCCTCAACGTGGTTGCACTCAAAGTGGTAGGTGATTCAGAGATAATGGTGCGAGAAGTACGAAACACCATTCACTTTTTATCACCGCATCTTAAAAGTTACCAACAAGAGGTATGGCGACTAATCTCAAACTTCCAAGCATTTAATATCATTGTTGTACCACGTATGCATAATGCAACTACCAATGTATTGGAAAATGCAGCTTCGAGAATGTCACCGATTAGGGATAGATTAACTATTGAAATTTTGTACAAACCATCTATCCCAGACAACATAACTAACTTACACATGTTTAATGATGATCAATAGATACTGCATTTCATGGCCAACATTGACGCCTTCAAAGATGAAAAGATAGATGATGACGAGCATGAGCGCTCTTTGCAAGCAGAAGCTAGTAATAAGAAAGGCCACCTTATCACAAAAGGTGTGGCAACATTGGAAAATCTTTATGACTTGCAAGAACGTTTTCAGGGGTCAAGGAATAGAAAGACCCACAGTTCCACCATGAGGCACGAACTGATAAACCTGGGAACAGAACAAGATTTGAAGTTTGTTAATCTTGGTACATGTTGTACATAGCAAGAGTGACAAGCCTTTATCCGCTTATTCAAACAATACCGAGATGTGTTCGCATGGACTTATGATGATCTGAAAACTTATGACACGCGGATCATCCAACATATCATCCCAATCAAAGAAGGAGTCAAGCCATATCAACAAAATCTTAGGAAAGTACATATGTCGCTTAAACCCCTCATATAGAAAGATCTTACTAAGTTGTTGGATGCACGGATCATATACAAAGTTCACCATTCCACATGGGTCTCCAACCTTGTTCCTGTACGTAAGAAGTCTAGGGAAATCTGCTTGTATGTCGTTTTTTGGAACGTAAATCGCACCTTGGACAAAGATAACTACCCCGTTCCATCTATGGACCATATTTTGCAAACAATATATGGGGCACAAATGTTTTCTCTTCTTGACGGTTTCTCAGGATATAATCAGGTTCTGGTAGCAGAACCTAACATACTCAAAATTACTTTCCGTACCAAGTGGGGTACGTTCGCTTATAGACAAATGTCGTTTGGGCTTGTAAACGTAGGCGCAACATTTCAGTGCGCCACGGACATCGCCTTTCACAGACTCATTGGATAGAGCATGGTGGTATACCTTGATGATGTGAATGTGTTCTCAAGAAGACGAGAAGACCACATACGCCATCTGAAGAAAATCTTTGAGCGATGTCGGAGATACAGGATTTAGTTGAATCCCAGAAATAGCATATTCGCAGTGTCGGAGGGGAATCTCCTCAGACACATTGTTTCCAAAAGTGGGATCAAGGTGGATCTAGACCGGGTCCAAAACATTACATAGACCCCTTACCCACTCAACAAGAAAGCCATGCAATCCTTCTTGGGAAAGATAAACTTCCGCTGGAAGTTCATATTGGATTATGCGCAGATAGTTAAGCCCATGCAGGACATGATCAAAAAAGATGTAGTCTACAGTTGGGGTAAGAAGGAAAAGTATGCATTTGCCTCAATCAAGCAGGCCATTGCAAAAGCGCCTGCGCTCTACAACCTAGATTTCAAGAAAGATTTCCTGCTATAGACCTTCACTTCTGATAATTCACTAGCTGTAGTACTCACTCAGAAGGACGAAGCTAATGATGAACGTCCCATCTCCTTCATGAGTGTAAGCATGTAGGGACCAGAGCTCAATGACCCCGCCATTGAAAAGAAAGATTATGCAGTCTACAAGGTGGTGAAACACTTCAGGCCCTACTTGTTGAAGAACCACTGCATAGTCTTCGTCCCCCACCCAGTAGTTCGCACATTTCTTGTACAATAAGAACTGGGTGAATGACGTGCGAACTGGATGAAAAGATTGCAAGAGTATGATCTTGAAATCAAGCTAGTGAACACAATCAAAGGACATGGGCTCTGCAAACTTGCAGTTGAAGCAGTACATGCTTCAGAGAGCGAAGAAGAGCTTGCCGGTTAGGAGCAAGAAATTGAGATGTATGACATAAGGCGAGCAACACCCACTAAAGACAGAACCTCTTGGTACGCAGACGTGCGCGAGTACCTTGAGCACGACACCATCGCCTCTCACTTTTCCATCAGATAGAAGAGGGCATTGTGCCTGAAAGATTTAGCATATCAGTTGGTGCACAAAGTGCTTTACAGAAAGCACAATAATGGAGTTTTGCTCAGGTGCCTAGAGGCACATGAATCAGAGAAGGCACTTCAAGATCTGCATGGTGGACCTACCGGGGGTCACTTTGTAGGAAACACCATTACACATAAAGTTACGCGAGCTAGTTTTCATTGGCCCACATTATTCAAGGATGCACATGCTTATGCCCACAAGTGCCTGGTTTGTCACCGACGCACTGACATAACATGAAGATCAACAACCCCACTACACCCTATTGTAGTGACTAAACCTTTCAAATAGCGGGGCTTGGACATCATTGGGGAAATTTTCCCTCATTCATCGAAGCAACACCACTACATCCTAACAACAAATGACTACTTCACGTGGTGGATAGAAGCAGTTCCACTCAAACGAGTGAACGACCAGGAGGTCATCAACTTCCTCTAGCAAAACATCATCTCACGCTTCAACGTTCCGATATCACTTGTTTTTTGTAATGAAACTTATTTTTCGTCTTTGAAACTCTATGATTTTGCATTACAGAACGGTGTTGTGTTAAAGCATTCATCTAACTATTATCCACAAGGAAACAGTCTAGCAAAGTTCACGAATAAAAAACTCATTAGTATAATCAAGAAGATTGTTTTCTCTGAGAAGCATAATTGACATACTGCCCTGATGAATGCATTATGGGTTGATCGTGTAACACCCAAGCCCTCTCTGAATACCTCACGGTACTTCTTGGTTTATGGTAAATAAGCCATCCTTCTGCCAAATATCTACTTGCCTGCACTTCAGCTTTCCCAAGAATCCCAAGGTAAGCCTTGCCATCTAGTTCAACGTAGGATAGATTCCCTCCATAAGCTCAGGAAGAAAGGATGAAAGCAAAAGAAAAATTCGCACTCCACCAGAACTATATCAATAGATGGTTCGATAAGAAGTCTGCATGGAAAGTTAACTTTGATGTTGGTGACTTAGTTCTGAACTGGGATAAGCCCCATGAAGACAAAGACAAATATACGAAGTTCCAGTCCCTATGGATTGGTCCTTACGCAGTCCACGAGAAGCTTGGCTCACACACATATCGTTTGCAAGCACTTGACGGGTGGATTGACAACCTTCCTTCAACGACCAAGATCTCAAGCATTATTTTCAGTAGGCCGGGCCGCGGTTGTGCCATGTACATAGTCTACTTACTGCTTGTTGTTTCACCCTGTTTTCCTTGCTTATTATATTTGTTTTAACTTTGTTTGGTTCTGCTTACTGTTTTTGTTTACGTTTGTTTTGTTTGCTTGGTATATTATTATTTTTAATTCCGGAAATAAGTGTTGCCAACTACTACATTCTGGATTTTGAATAGATTATGTGGTTGAAATTCGAAAAGACTTGTGACACTGCAACACTCTGCTAGTCTTGTGTCCATCTTCTCTGTGCTTGGTTATAACCTTCGGCCGATGAGGTCTTGACATAAAATACGAACCATATGCAAGGGAAATTTTGGTCCAACCATGAACCTGTGTCCAAATTGGGAATCCCCATGCCTGTACTCGGCCTTCTGCTCTATGTGTTCAAGCTCATCCAACTAGTAGAAATGGGGAAGGGGAAAATCTAAACGAGCGAACCCATGTTAGAGGTCTTACATGCTTCTCTAAAGGAATAACCTCTTCTGCTTTCAATAAGTTGAGATCCTTCTTCCCCCCCAAAAATAAATAAGTGCCTATGCACAGTCCTCTTGAAAGATACAAAGGTGAAAGAAGAGAAAGGCTTCCTGCGCAGAGAGGTGAAGCATGCAACTCCACCGAGGTACTAACCAGGCTCGCTAGAAGTGGAGCAATGTGTGTGTTCCAGCGTGACTCCGTCAAGGTACTGTCCAGGCCTATTGGTAGCAAAGCAACACCAGAGATGAAAACTTATACTCTAAAAATATTCAACTCACGAGCTAAACTGCCCTTCCCGAATTCGAAACACTGAGATCTAAGTTGAACTTTTGATTGTGTTTGACTGAGTTGGCAAAGGGTGAAAAATGTATGTGCATGGGGTAAGTGGGGAATCCGAAGTAAACTACACAAAAATTCAATACTCCCCAAAAGACCAAGGCCATGTGCTAGCAATGAACCAAAACAGAGAAGTTGGAGTTCTACCAGTGTGTTGCCAAGTGTTGTAGCAGCTACAACCACCCTCCAAAATTTTGGCATACACCTAATTTCAGATCCTCCCTTGAGAGTTTCCCTTGATGACTGCACACCCTCAGGTTCAATCAGTGAGCCATGGGAGTCTTTTCATCTGTCTTTCTTGTTCATTTCATTCAAGTTTCTGCATGTTGGTGTCTAAGTCATGCTTGCGACCATGTTCTGGTTATGCTCAAAGCCTTCGCTTTGTGTGTACTTGTTGTGTTTGCTATGAAAGCATCTATCGCACTCGCACACAGAGTCACATTCGCTTTCACACAAGCGTCATCACGGTCGATCAACAATCAATCACGAGTGTCGCACTTGTTGCTTGCACCTTCAGTCAGTCATGTTGAACATGTGTGTCTAGATGGTTTGAGTCGCCTTGTCATTGAGTCATGTGAGTGTGTGTTTGCATGATCACCTATGCATTTTTTGATCGTTCACACACTTAGTCATTTTTTCTAAAGTTCTTACGACCGGACTTCTGTCTGACAGCTGGACCATCTCCCGGTCATTGATTCGATCGACTATCACCCAGAACAATGCAAAACCACCTGGCAAGTCTTTTCAAGCTGTGTTGCCCACAAGCAATTCAATCAACTTTCATGCTAACCACCCGGACAGTCGGACCCGACAGTCACCCTAGGACTGAATCCCCACAAAAATTGCACAGAGGCCATTGAACTTGCCCGCTCAACTGATTGAGGAAATTGCGCAGACAGGCTGGACAAACACCAAGTGCCCGTCCTTGTCTCCCTCAAAAAATTGCACAGTTTTCCCAGTCAGTCCTCTCGACAGTCGACCGACTGCTCATCCAGGAAATTGTGCAGTTTTTCTGTTGTCCAAGAGTTTGCTCAACTTAGAAATTGTGCAGATATAATCAACATGCCAACCTGTTAGTCTCAGTGCAGTTTCCCTTGCCAACAACTCCTATCAGCAGACTGCCAATTCCTTCAAGGAATTGTGCAGTTTCTGCTGCCAATCTCCCAGCAACTTGCTTCCTATTCCCCTTAGGAATTGCATAGTTTTCGCTGCCAGTGACCCTAAAACCAACTGCCAGTTCCCTCCGGGAATTGCGTAGTTTTGACTGTCAGGCTCTCGACCAGTTCCTCCCAAAAACTATGCAATTTCTGCCTACTGATCCTCCTTGTAGCCCGACTTGTTCCTTCAAAAAATCGCACAAATTTTTCCTTCCAGCCCCTGCTACCCACTCGTTCTGGAAACTGTGTAGATTCTGCCTACCTTGCCTTCATGCAGCCCAGACTGTCCCTCGCAATGTTTGCGCAATTTTACCTTCCAGCCGAGCGAGACCTCGCGGACAGTCACTGTCGACTTTGATTTCCCATCTTCATCACTCAGTGACTCTTGTGCGGTTTTCATCAACAGTGCTCAGTGCCATCATCCCGCTTCACAACCTTGCTGCCTCTCCCAGTCACCCATATCTGAAATGATCATGTGTCATGGTAGAATAGGAGGTTTTTGGATTTGTTGTTGTCTCGTCATGAGTGACTGCAGGCACACGTACACTAATAAACATGGTGCGACAACGAAAGGGATAAACGAAGGGAGCACATGCAGAAGGATAGGTTCACCAACGGATGAACGGACGAACATGCACCTTTCGTGAATAGATGAGGCTGTCAAACCTTCCAACATGCAAGCAAGGAACATCGTGCCAAAGCATCATCAAGCGAACCACATACCATAGAAGACTCCGCATACTTTGCCATGTGGAGGTGAAGCTGTGCCACACCATGAAGACATCCATCACCTAGCATCATTGTAGCTTGACATGCACTCCAGCAGCAGCATGAATGTATCAGCACTATCATGTCGCCCACATCTCTACTATGGGCTATGTTGTCAATCAATGTAATGTAACGTGGAAGTCCAAGAGACCCACTTGTTGTACAAAGAGTCATGCAAAGTCGAAAAGTCATGGAAGTCAAACAATCGTGAGGGTAGTCGAACACCCATAAGGATCAGTTTCACCCTTGGCTATAAATACCCCCTCATTTGTACGTGAAAGGACCCTTCACCTCATCTCCTCCCACATAGCTAAGCGAGTCTGTAATCTTTTCTTTGAGGAGTAAGTAGTGGCTCCAACGCCTCGCACTCGGGGTTAGTGATGTATGGTGTAACGATGTGTCTTGGAACTTTTGCTTAATTCAGAAGCCTATTAACAGGCCAACACGTTTTCACACATGTATTGTAACTGTTGTAAGACTAATCTTGAACACTTGTAATGCATGTTGCTTTAACCCTTGTTGAACACTTGAAATATTTCACTTGTTGTAATACATAATTTGTTAATGGAAATGTGTTGTATATGTTGTTAACGTTGTCTTGCCCATGGTGGCTATCTCTCCAGACATCAGACATACCTTTCACATAAAGCTTGTTGCAACAAAACTATGCACAATTTTGTTTTTCTAATTTGGTATCGGAGCTATTTTGGCTTTAAGGGGACACCTTTGTTGCTGAGGGGTTTTGCTCGGGCCTGTGGTAGTCCCTGTTCAGTGGGAGATCTATAGGATCGATTATGGTGGTGAAAGAAGATGGCGAGCAGTGGAAAGATAGAGATCGAGAAATTTAATGGTCAGAGTTTTGAGTTGTGCAAACTTAAGATGGAGGATCTGTTGGTGGTTAAAGATCAGTGGATCGCGGTAGATCCGGGTACTAAACGAACGGGAGAGTCTTATGAAGAATGGAAGAAGTTGGATCGGAAGGCGAAGGGCACAATACGATTGTGTGTCTCATATTCAGTATTGTTGAATGTATTAGGGGAAGCTACAACTAAGGCTTTGTGGGACAAGTTAGGGAATTTGTACCAATCTAAGTCTCTGGTGAATAAACTGTTCTTACAGAAAAAGTTGTATAACCTGAGGATGAAATATGGAGACTCAGTGATAGAGCATCTGAATGCATCAGTTTGTTGTGTTCTCTACCATATTCATGGGATAGTCTAGTTATTACAATATGTAGCAATGCAATTGCCTTGTAGTTTGATGAAATAGTCTCATCCTTACTGACAAAGGAGATGAGACGGAAAAATATGGAGAGCCAGAATAGTGATGCCTTATTTGTACGAGGAAGGTCCCAGAACAGAAACAAAAATAAGTCATCGAGTGGGAGATCTAAATCTAGAGGGAGATATAAATCTCAAGGAAAACCTATAAAGGTGTGCTGGAAATGCAGAAAGAAAGGGATCTACAAAAGGGACTGTAAATCTAAAGCTCCTGACAAAGGAAAGGGATCTGATGATTCTCCTTCTGCAGAGGCGAAAACCACCTCAAATGCAGGTGGGGATGTGTACTTGGCTTCTTCAAGTACACATGTAGATCATGAGGCATGGTTGATTGACTCAGGCGCATCCTTTCACTTCACTCCCCAGAGAGAGTGGTTTTTCGAGTATGAGAAATATGATGGTGGTGATGTCTGCTTGGGGGATGACAGGAAGGCTAAAATTGTTGGTCGCAGAAAATTTAAATTGAAGTTGCAAGGTGGAAGGATTAGAATACTTCTGGGTGTTCTGCATATTCCTGCATTAGCCAAAAATTTGATTTCTGTAGGCAAGCTAGATGATGCAGGTGTAAAAAAATGTTCAAGAAAGATACCTGCAAGATGGTTCAAGGAGCACCGGTATTGATGTGGGGAGTTCGGATTGGAACTTTGTACAACCTGCAAGGTAGCACTGTTGTTGATGGGTGCAACAGTTTTGTGGTTCCTGAAAGTGGAGCAGAAAATCTAGTGGTCTTTGGAGAAAAGACCTTGCTATGGCATCAAAGGCTTTAACATATTGGAGAGAAGGACCTTCGAATACTTCATGGTAAAGGTATGGTAGAAGGTATGACTAATAACTCTTTGGATTTTGATTTATGTGAAAATTGTGTATATGGGAAGCAGAATTGGGTGAGTTTCCCCTCTGGTGGTAAGAGGGTGAAACAGATATTAGAGCTTGTGCACTGTGATGTGTTTGGACCTGTGAAGGTTCCATCACTAGGTAAGTCTGTGTACTATGTATCATTTATAGATGAATTCTCAAGGAATACATGGATATATTTCCTTAAGAAGAAATCTGAAGTCTTTGACGGGTTTAAAGAATTTAAGGCTCTGGTGGAAAACTAGACAGAGAAGAAGATAAAGGTGTTGAGGACAGATAATGGTGGAGAGTTTTGCAAGAAGGAATTTGAAGATTTCCGTAAGAAGTGTGCTATAGCATGACAAAAGACTACTCCATACACACCTGAGTAAAATGGAGTTGCAGAAAGAATGAACAAGATGTTGATGGAAAGGGCAAGGGGCATGCTCAGTGGTGTTGGGTTAGGACAGGAATTCAGGGTAGAGGCAGTGGGGACTACATGTTACCTTGTCAATAGATCACCTTCATCAGCGTTGGAGGATAATGCTCCACAAGAGGTATGGAATAGTAAGAAACCCTCTCTTTCACATCTGAGGGCATTTGGATGTGATGCATATGTACATGTTCCAAAGGAGAAGAGAACAAAGTTGGATAGTAAATATGAAAAGTGCATCTTTATTAGGTATTAGGATGGTTTAAAGGGTTATAAACTTTGGAACCTAGTAACAAGGAATGTTGTGTACAACCAATATGTGGTGTTCAGAGAGGTGAAAGATGTTATTAAACATGAAGTCCAACCAAAGGAACACGAGAAGAGAGAGTTTGAGCTAAAGAAGGAAGAATCAGACTCTAAAGCAGAAGAGGAATCAGAGGATGAACATCCACAAACTACGGTTGTGAGAAGATTAGTTCGAGAAAGAAGCCAACCAGAAAGGTATAGTCCATCTGCTTTCTGTCTAAATTTTTCTTTATCTATTACTGATGATGATCCCAAAACTGTGAAGGAAGTAGTAGATTCAGAGGATGGAAAACTATGGAAAGAGGCCATGGTTGATGAAATGGAATCTTTACACAAAAATGAGGCTTAGGATTTGGTGGAGTTGCCAGCTGGAAGGAAACCCATTGGCAGCAAATGGGTGTTCAAGAAGAAGACAAATGCGGAAGGAAAGGTGGAGAAATACAAAGATTGGTTGGTAGAAAAAGGTTATTCCAAGGTGCCAGGAATTGATTTTGGTGATATTTTTTCTCTTGTTGCCAAGGTAGCTTCAATTAGATTACTTTTATCTGTTGCTACTGCTTTTGATTTTGAGGTAGAACAGATGGATGTGAAGACAACATTTCTTCACAGGGATCTGGAAGAGTATATCTACATGAAGCAACTTGAAGGCTTTGCGGTGAAGGGTAAGAAAGAACTGGTATGCAAGTTAAAAAAGTCTCTGTATGGGTTAAAACAGTCACCAAGGATGTGGTATCAGAAATTTGATACATTTATACGGGGACATGGCTTCACTAGAAGCAAATCAGATCACTGTGTGTATTTTAAATTAATTGGTGATCATGTTATTTATTTGGCCTTGTATGTGGATGATATGTTGCTGGTTGGAAATGACAAAGAAATTATCCAGGATTTGAAGACTCGATTGTCCTCCAAATTCGACATGAAAGATCTTGGTGCTGCAAACTATATTTTGGGCATGGGAATTAAAAGAGATCGGGCAAAGAGGAAGCTTTGGTTAAGCCAGAGGAAGTATGTCGAGGCAATACTGTAGAGGTTTAATATGCAGGATAGTAAATCGATGAAGGTTCTTATTCCTGTAGGTGTGAAGTTATCTGCTGAACAGTGTCCCAAGACACAAGAAGAGGAAGAGGACATGTCCCGTGTTCCATATGCAAGTGCAATCGGTAGCCTGATGTATGCGATGGTCTGTACTAGAACAAACATTGCACATGCAGTGGGAGTATTGAGTAGGTTTATGTCGAAACTAGGGAAGGAGCACTGGACAACAGTGAAGCAGGTTTTTAGGTATTTGCGTGGCACTAGTGATTATGGTTTGTGCTACCAAGGAAGACTAGGATTGGACAGAGTGTTGGATATTCGTGGCATTGTTGATGCAGACTGGGATGGAGATCTAGATAAGAGAAGATCTACAAGTGGGTATGTGTTTAACCTATTTGGAGGTGCAGTCAGTTGGATGAGTAAGAAACAATCTGTAGTGGCACTATCAACTACAGAGGTAGAATACATGACTGCCGCTCATGCAAGGAAGGAAGCAGTTTGGTTGTAGAGATTGTGTTCAAGTATGGGGTTAGTACAGGGAGCTATAAGGATAGACTATGACAGCCAAAGTGAAATTTTCTTGGCAAAGAACCCTGCTTATCATTCAAAAACAAAGCACATTGATGTTCAGTATCACTTTGTGAGGGATATGATAGAAGACAAAAAGGTGTTGCTCGTAAAGGTGGACACTTTGAAGAATACTGCAGATGTATTCACAAAATTTGTGAGCTCTGAGAAGTTCTCTTGGTGTAGAGAAACAATGGGCGTTTTAGAGCTAGAAAAATGACTAAGCTCTCCTGTGGCCCCTTGTGGAAAGAAAACAACAAGTGGGATATTGTTGGGTTGTGTTATATTCTTTCCACGACTAGCAACCCTGTTAACCGGGGGGTTAGAGCGGGGGGGGGGGCATAGCCCCCCCTTCGTTGTGCCGATTGCGTAGCGGGAGGTGGTAGCCCCCCCTGTACAGGGGGCTTGAGGGGTGTGGTTAGCCCTCCTCTATGGGGTCCGGGGCAGTAGCCCAGGGGAAATTTTTTTGGACCCTATATTAGGTGGGTGGACCTACCTATGGTTTTCTGCATGGTTTTCACACATGGTTTTGGGTCCATGTATTGGATGCTTTAGAATGTATATATATGTATTGTAACATTGAAAGGAACATGATGAAAATCATGCTGTTAGTCCCGGTTTTGGGATCTAGGTGAAAATCTCTGTGTATATGTGTTTTATGTGTTATGCTCTCGCATTGTTTATTTTCTGTGTTTTATAATTCGTGTGCAGGTAATTTATGTACGGGGTTAGAACCTACACCTTTCCCATTGAGATGCCATACTAGATCCTTCTTGTCATCAGATGTTGATTCTTTATCTTATGTGACCATAGTTGTATCTTCTCCATGAATCCTTCTTCCTTCCCTTGCATATTGTACCCCAGGAACTTCTATACATTGTTCCTTCATGTTGTCAACCACCTCATATTCCATATGAGGACATATTATGTTGACTTCATCTAATCAGTATGTGAACTAGGTCAAGGTATATACCTTAATGCATATTACCAAAGCAAGAGTTTCTTATTATTTGATAATGCTCATGAGATAGTAAATTTAACCATTCTATCTGCAACTATATGATGACATGACTTAGTCTTATCAAATACATGCATACATACCTCTTTTCTTCTTTTGGTCATCTAATCTTCCTTTGGAAACTTCCTTTCCTTGCTTGAAAGTACTTCAACCATGCTGCACTCCTATGTCATTATACCAACATATTTTTTAAACGAAGTATCCCACACAAGGTGGAATGTATACCATCATCGAGACATTTTCTTCTTCCAAGTAGAGGTGAACCTTCTAATGAAGATTCCAGTGGAGGATCTTGACTATCCTCTTCCTACAAATGCTCCTTACTATAGATGATATATGATGATTTCTTTCTATGCTAGATGAATTTCTTCCAATCATATTATTACTTTGGTATGAGCTACTATCCTTATGATTGCTAAAACCATGTAGAATTTTACTTCAGCTATCCTTTCAAGCTTCTATAATGATGTCATGAGATCTTTCTTCACTTCAATCGTATGCTTAATATGATGCCATATTCTACTAAGATACATCTTGTCATAATTATTCCCATGTTGATTTCCACGGTAGAGGTCTTTTCACCTCCTATTTCTCATTGCTATGCATATGTGAAACCTTAATAGTGAAGATCTATCCCTTTGTATTTCCTCTCATCAGGTTCTTCCACTTCTTCAGTGACATGGGATTCATTCCTTTAATTTTCTTGTTGTCCTTCTTGGATTTAGGAAAATCGCTCTTGTATGTCCATACTCTTGACAACCATAACATTGGATCTTTGACATATCGATCTTCTTCTTTTTTTGATGACCAATTTTTCCAAACTTTCCTTTCCTCCTAGCCATGGCAGCAAATGTTTGAATTGTTCGCTTGATCCTACATCATTTTTTTTTTTTTTTTAACATAGTTTCTTCAATCTTGCATAATGAACAAAATTCAAAGAATGGAGTAGCTTCCTTCTTTCCATATATGCTTGATACGAAGTTTCCCCATTCATCACGTAGTGCATTGAGCACCATGGTGGTCATTTCTCTATGAGACATTATTTCCCCCAACTCTTGTAGTTGGTCTCTTATTTTTGACATACTCATATGAGGCTATCCCTTCTTCCTTTGATACCTCATCTTCTATAGCTCGGTACTCAAAGATATGACTTCCCCAGTAGTGCTTGCGGAGAATAATTCTACCAACTTGTCATAGATGTCTTTTGACTTTTCCAAATTTTCTACATAAGGGATTAGAGAGTCCTTGATTGATTCTATAAGGATTCTTTGAGCCCTTATTTCCCCCTTCATATACTTTGTTGGAGCTTCAACTTCTTCTTTCGGTGGTTCGACAATTGAACCCTTAATATGTCCAATGACTTTATTTTCTAAGAGGATCAAATCTTTCCTCTTCTTCCATGCAAGGAAATTTGATGACCTAACCAACTTATTGCTCTCCTTGCAAAATGAAATCATTTTGATAGTAGATTCAGTTATATATATAATGATACTTAATTGTCAAGTGAAGATGCTATTTTGATCAAGATATCTTCAACTTGATGCCTTCTTGATTTTTATGATGATGTTTGCTTCTTTGAAGATGACAATGCTTCTGCTAGAGATGTCCTCCTTCAAATATGATTGTGATGAGATTCTTGATTCAAATAGAGTGAGAACACATTGATTCCTTTGATGATGATGGCAACATCTCTTCTTGCTTCTTTGAAATGCAAACTTCAAGATTATTTAATGTGTAGTCCTTCTTTGAGTGGAGTTATGGTCCTTGAGGTATTTCCTTTCCTTGAGATGATGATTGTAAAATACGCGAGCTTCCCAAACACACTTCAAGTGTGGAACCCTTCTTTGGATGAGCTAGGGTTTTGAGCTCTTCTTTAGTGCTCCTTAATTACTTTCTTCCAGATGACGAGAGGGTTAGTCCTTCTTGATGATTGATGATATTGATTTTTCCCAAGTGATCTTCTTATGCTTCGACCCTTAACTATCCTTCTTTATGCTGCCATTCCTTGATGTAGTCACCTTAGCTTTGATACCATGTTGATAAATCTAGTGGCAACAAGTTAGGTAATTTCTCTTACTTTGATAATGGATTGTGATGTATTTTACTTAACTTAATTAGTTTCTTCTTTCACTTGATCATATTTAGTGTTCTTTTCATCAAACAACTACCAAACCATAAAGAACAATAAGACAAGAGGACACAATATATTGATGATCAACGAGGGCCAAAACCTCTCCACTTGAGAGGAAAACCCACAAGAATTATTCTCTTCTTATACAACTTCAATTGACGAATTACAAGACGTATGACCCTTGAATAAGACCCCTACAAGACTAAGTCAAACCTTTCGTCCTTGATGATTTTTCCTTCGAGCAATTTTTAACTCAACAACTTCAACAATTTTGACCCCCAACAGATTCTTCTACAACTTTGACCTCCCAAGCAGATTCTTCTGCAACTTCGATCTTCCAACAGATTCTTCTACAAAAACCATATACCTCGCACGTGTGGAAGAGGTGACGTTTTTCCTTCTTTTCACCTTCGCTTGGATTGGTCCTTTCTCCCGGGAAACTCAGCTTGCAAAGAATGACATTTTGATGCCTTAACTTGACTTATGTAATTTAGTCTTAACTGTTGCAATGAGTGACATAGTTTCTTCACATGTGTGGAGAGTAGTAGCCCAAAACCATCCAAAATTCTTGCTCTTGTTTTCCCCTTCTTATCCTTCTTTGCACCTTCTTTTTCTTCCTTGGTCAAACTTGAGTGAAGTGAGGGATTCCTTCAAGTGAGGTTGAAGTCTCCCTTATATATAGGTCTTTCTCTAGGTTGAATTGCTAACTTTAGGCCGACTTGTCCTCCCATAGAGGTTGACTTGTTCTTTGCACCATGACAGCGTCTTGGAGGGTCTTTGACTCTAGATTTGACTCAAATATTTTTTCTTCACAATACGTAACATGCCGAAAAGGTTCTTCCATACATGAAAATGACTCAGTTGACTTGTAGACTCAATGAAAAGCCCTAAAAGAACTCAATGGGTGCCTAACCTATAAAACAAAATAACCTTGAGCATGAAACCCATGCCTCAAGAATAACAACAATAATTTTATTTTTCTCCTTTTTCTCAAATACATAAAATCATGATTACATATGTCATTATGAAGACCGAACCTAGTTACATATTTCAACATTCAGCAGCAACAATTTTAATTTTCTAAGCTTCCAACAAATCCCTTCCATATAATATGCCTCTTTATGTTTAGTTAATTTAGGCCAAAAATTATTAACCTTTCGATCAAAATCAGGATATGGTAACCATGAGTGGTTGAATTTAAAAGGAATACCAATCCCCTGATTTAAACCCCTCCGCTGTAAAAATACAGTGATGTGATCAGACATGCATGCACATGATGCCTACAAGCGCATCAAACCCCACTCTCCCATCATATTTTCATGTACCATAAATCGATCAAGTATTTTGTCTATACCCTCATTACTAGAATGCACATTAGACGTGTGGAAGGATTGGATCCAACCTAACATCCACCAAAAGATTCTTCCTGAATGGACCTTTAGAATATGGACCCAAATTATCCATTTTGCCTTTCGCCACCGAAAATTCATCCATAGCCATCGTGAGGTTTAGATCCCCAACTAAAATGAGGGAGTTGATTTTAAGAATGTTGCTTCTGTCAATATGGTCCAAAAAGTCCATTATATCATCATATGGAGTATATACATATAGTATATGAAAATGATTCTTAGATCCCTAGTATATCCCGTGAGAAAAATACCAACAAAGGATTTAAAAGCCCAAAATTTAAAACCGTAGGGTCCTAAAGAGCCACCAGACCCTGATTGGCCAATGGCATCAATCGAGCATAATATCCACCCCATGCACTGTTGGGAACGGGTCCCCCAAGGTCAATTTTGGGGTTAAAAGCCCAAGTTTTGGGGCTAAAGGCCCAAGTTTTGTATAAAGAATGTAAAGTCTCCGCATTTGGTGGTCGGGGAGCGCGAAGATGTAAATAGTCAAAAAGGGTTTCTGCCCTTAGTTTAGATAGCTTGTGTCGGCTTGATGAGATCCACCCTTGGTCCGCGGACCATGGGAATGTATAAAAAGGGAGTCTTAGAAGAGTTTAAGGCAGTTCAGTTCTTAGTAAGTTCTTGGGCAAGTGATTGATGTAATGGGTCTGTGAGAGCTAAGAGCGAAGAGTCTTAGCGTAGGAAGAGGCTCTGCAACTGAGTGCACAGAGGCCTAGGGTAGAAGTCTACAGCTGAGTGCGTGGACCCTTGCAGCTGTGTGCGCAGGGAAGTTAGAGTCTATACTAGAGATATGAACCATCAATAAAGAGAATTATTCTGGAGATATCTGTTTATGAGCTATTTTACTTCTATTATGAATGTATGCAGTTATGTATGTTGAATACTGGGTTTATGATTTAATGTTGTATTGATGCGCGAATCTATGTGTTTTACTTTGTCATATGAACGCAAGTAAGAATATTTGTTTATGCGAAGATAATCATAATGAATGTTGAAGTTAACCAATACTTAAGCTAATCTAGGTAGACACAGAAGTAAGGGTAAGTATAGAGGCGTGTAAGCGTCTGAACTGCCTATTTAGGGTACGCAAAGGACGATCGCAGACCTTCGCAAAGGTCTCGAAGCCGAATAAGAGAAGTATATCGATAAGCCCTAAGGGGCTCCTCAGTCTGCGCGAAGGAAGGGTTTGGATACAAAACAATATCACAACTATCTCAAGGTGCAGAAACCTAGTTCCTGCATCCCCCCCATATTGCTTCAGGTGAGACTTCAGTCCCTGCTCCGTGGATTGATGCCAAAAGGGCTAATAGTGTAGGGATTTACTTGGCTAAGTAATGCTGAACCTGGGTCAGGGCCCATCAAACCAACGAATGGTTTCGTTGCGGGGACCGAGATCTACATAACGAGATGTGTGATGTCGCATCACTAGAATCCAACTAAGAAGGAGACTGAAGACTGGTTGGATAGAAAGATCCAAGAATTCATGGCGCAAGAGAATAGGAATCCACGATTGACGAAAGAACAATGGTTGGACAGATACCTGTACACAGAGATACACGAGATCTTCTTCTTTTCCTTCCCGGTTGATTTGTACGAGTGGATCGCGAAATTGGCAGATGGCCAAGGAAAGTGGAGGCTTGACGGTCCAATAGTCTGGACCCTAGAGTTAGTGCAGAGATTATAAGCCTCTGAAGATAAGATCGCATGCCCTGTCGATCATTAGCTCAATTGTATCATAGGAGGGTTTGTGACATATTTCGCGGTCGATACCTCAGTCAGTTATAGTGAAGCCAAGCGCCACGATGTAAGATAAATATTTAAAATCATTAAATACCTGGATTAAGATTCTCTTGTGCGAAAAGCGAGGTATGCAACTACCTTGATGTTTGGGGCTATGCGAAGTGGAAGGATGTTTAGGAACAAGGGGAAAACAGGCCCTGAATATAGCCTGCTAATCGAACCTCCTCTGAGTGACGACAAGGAAGCAGCATAGGCATCTCCGCAGAGCGTTGTTCAATTGATAAAGCAAGGGTTCCATCGAATACCCCATCCACCCACACTGCCTCCACCTTTACCTCCACTGCATACACCTTCTCCTACACCACCGCCACCTCTGCCACTGTTCAATATGGAGAACTCAGTAAAGCTACCTATGTTCAAGGGCATGGGAAATGAAGATCTGGACTAGTTTTGGTTCGTCGCGAAGGCTGTATGGGAAGCTCAGGGTATCACAGATGATCATATGAAGAAAGAAATGTTGGTTAGTGCTTTATAGGATCACGCGCTAACGTGGTACATTAATTACTGCATTGACAACCCGACGTCCGCATTGGCAGATATTCAGACTGCGCTGAATAAGGAATTCAGTAGACCTAAGTCTGAAGCACAATCAATTGTAGGATTCAAAGAGATCATGATAAATCCTGGTGAGACACCCTGGGATCTGGATCAGAGATTGAAGTGTACAATCCACGAAGCTAACATGAACCTGATAGATGGGTAGCACCACAAATGGTTTGTGTCTTTGCTCCTGCCTCATCTAAGGGTTGCACTATCACAACAAAAGATTGGGACCCAGGAAGAAGCCTTGGAAATTGTGATGAGATTGCAAGAAACACCGATGCAAGATTCTAATTTGGGGGTTCAGCAGATTCATGCGCAGCTACAAAATTTTTGTCTAGAAATGTAGAATCTGAAGAAAGATAGAACAAATCAGCCTGAGGTGCGTGAAGAGGTTTGGTGCCTAAAGTGCAAAAGCCATGGGCATGACAAAGATCACTGTCCAGTTTTAGAAAATTATGTTGTAGCAGTGGGAACAATGACTCTAAGGCCAGAAGCTCCAACATGGAAAAGTACAGGGCTCACGCTATGGTGTGCTATCTGTCAGGTGGCTAGAAAACCTATGACAGACAATTGCCATTTGCTGCATAAATTCGTACAGACACCACAACAACTCTTATGCAAATTTTGTCAATCTGTGGATCATGATGAGTGCAATTGCTATAGTTACAAATTAATGATGGATATAATGCCTGCATATAGGGTGCAGGCAGAAACCTGACCTCCAGACCAAGGTGCTGGGGGAGCGCGAAGCAAGTATCAGGGGTGCGGACGAGGCCGAGGTGGAGGAGGACCTAGTAGAGGTCGGGGGCAGGTCATTTGTTACAACTGTGGGGGATCAGGACACTACGCTCGAGATTGCTTGAATCTGACTCGTCTTTCATGCTACTATTGTACTCAGTTTGACCACGCGACAGAGGATTTCCCTATATTATTAGCTAAGATACACAAAAAGGGGGTGCAACCTCAACAACCGACTCATAACCTATAGATGATGAGGGCTGAGCCTCATGAGGAAGATCCTAAAGTAAATAATGTGTTGCGAAGTCGAGCGACAACTGGTGAAAATAAGGGGAAGGAACCTGGAGAAGGTGAGTGGGTCTACAAACCGTTAGAAAAAGAGACCGGGTTTGACCTAGAACGTGCAAGAGAAACGTTTATGGAAGCGAAGAAAAGCTTCGCTGAGGCCTCTACCTCAGGAAGTTAGGAGAAGACGACTGAAGAAATGGACCCATCCATGATTACTAATTTCTTATCAACCTGTATGAAGCTGTTGTGTGATAGCAAGGTTGTGAAGGGACTGCGAGAGCTGATCAATAAGTGCGTTGGGAAGGAAAACGCTACTGACATACCACGCATAGTTAGAAAGATTGGCAGGCATAAGGCGAGAACGGGGTGTGAGATGAGGCTCACTACACAGATAGGAGAATATGAGATGGATCAAGTTATTCTAGATTTGAGGCCGGATGCGAATGTTTTACCGAAGAAAACATGGGAGAGAATGGGGAGACCTGTGCTACAGTGGTCTCCGATTCAATTAAGAATGGAAAATTAGCAGAAAATCATCCCCATGGGAAGATTGCAGGGAGTAACGGTTGATATTGTGGGCGCGAGTGCATTAGCTGAATTTGAAGTAATAGAGATTGTGGATAACAACAATCCCTACCCCATGCTCCTTAGGATCAATTGGGCCATTGACATGAATGGGGTAATCAATTTGAAGAAGTGGAAGATGATATTTGAGAAGAAATTGCTCTGCATAGTGGTGCCCCTAGACCCTGCAGAAGGACCGCGCTATACTGAACCGATCCATGATTATGAAAGTGATGATGATTTGGACCATATTTACAAGATAACGACGCAAGATCAGGATTGGGTGAATCTGACAGTAGATGGGTGTATTGCATGGGACCGTGAAAGCTCCTAAACATCAGATTCAAATGAAGAATCGGAGCACTAGCAGAATCGACTACATGAAGTATCTACATTGTGTTGTAATATGATGACCAATTTGTTGCGCTATGTATCATTAGAGGTAAGAAATATGCCTTACTATGATGGTTTAACTGATGTCGATAACTTTTTGGATGCATTTGAGAGAGAAGTGCCAGAGAAGCATTGCTTCCAGGGCTTAGAATGGGCGCTGGGTGCTACGCCTGTGAGATGGTGGGGCACGCACAAGGAGAGTTTTGATGATTGGTGCGTGTACAAAAAAATGATGAGAGTGTGGTTTGGTCACCCACAAGTGCGCTAACAGAAAAATATGATGGGAGTAATGACCTGCGCGACCATTTGGCCAAATGGACTAAAGTGTATGGGAGCCTCAACTGGAGTGGGTACATCTATTTTGTCATATCTTGGATGTTATACCGATGAATCGGTACTTGGAGACAAAGCTTCGTTATGGCACTGAAGAATGGGATGTTTTGTGCAAAGGATTTTTTATGATATTCAGCTTTGAGGATGGGTTTTGAATGTATTGATGAAGCGTTGCAGGAGGTTAAGGCAACGATCTTCATGATACCGCAGGATCCTCTAGATTTGATTCAACCTGGTTGGATTATCCAGTTGAGCCACGCGTTGGAGTTCTACAATGTGACTGTAGAAGAAGAAGATGAAGACCCGAGGAAGATTAATATTCCAGAGACTTAAGGTCACCGTGAAGTTGAAGGACCACAACTAGAGAATCCAAACATCACCGAGCTGTTCAAAAATAGATATGTGAACATTGGCATGGAGGCAGAGCTGAAGTTTGCAAAGATTGGGCACTATTGGGATGGCACAACAATAGATAAGGTCACCGAATTGCTCCACAAATATCAAGATCTATTCCCCACGAACTTTTCATATCTGAAAGGGATAATAGGGGACTCGGGTGTCATGAAGATCACTCTAAAACCGTACATGAAACTAGTTAAGGAAAGGCCTTACCGCCTCAACCCGAAGTATAAAGAAAGGGTCTGCTTGGAGTTGGATAAAATGCTTGCAACAGGCATCATTGAACCAGTAGAAGAGTCTGATTGGGTAAGCCCAATGGTAGTTCAGGACAAGAAACAAAAGGATGAGATACAGATATGCGTAGATCTCAGGAAGTTGAATGACACTTGTGTGCATGATCCTTTCCCAACTCCGTTCACCGATGAGGTGTTGGATAATGTTGGCAGTGAAGAAGCATATTCGTTTACTGATGGGTTCTCAGGGTACTATCAGATCAAGGTCGTGCCGGAGGATAGAAGTAAGACGACCTTTGCAACTGAATGGGGATGCTTCCAGTATATTGTGATGCCTTTTGGGCTGAAGAACGCGTAAAAAATCTTCTTGCACGTAGTTCGTAGTGTTCAAAGATTTCATTCAAAAATTTATGGAGGTATACTTTGATGATTGGACAATGTTTGGACTGGTAAAGAGCCATGTAGCGAGTCTGCGCTTGATGCTAGATACATGCCGGAGGTACCAGATCGCACTCAATTTGAAGAAATGTTTGTTCTGTGTCCCTTTTGGGATCTTGCTGGGTCACATGGTATGCAGACAAGGCTTGATGGTAGACCCTGCGAAGATCGCAGTTATAATAATTTGGAGGCACCAAGAAGTGTGAAACAGCTACGCTCAACGTTGGGGCATAAAGGGTACTATAGGAAGTTCATCAAAAGCTATGCCCAAATTACCGCACCGATGGAGAAACTGTTAAAAAAGGATGTTACATTCTACTGGAATGAAGAATGTTAGAGGATCTTGGACATATTAAAGGAAAAAATGGTCACCACGCCGATCCTCGTCTTCCCGGATTGGAAGAAGGAATTTCATGCGCACGTGGACGCGTCATGTATTGCGTTGGGAGCAGTACTGACACAGGCTAGTGAGGGAGAATAAAACCATCCTATAGCGTTCACAAGTAGGAAGCTATCTAAAGCTAAGAATAATTATTCAATGACAGAGCGCGAAGGTATGGCTATGGCATACGCGCTCCAGGAGTTCAGGCACTACTTGCTAGGCGGACACTTTAAGATGTATACAGGCCATTCTGCATTGAAGTACTTAGTGAACAAGCCTGTTTCTGCGGAGGGGAAATATGCAGATGGCCGTTGTTGTTTCAAGAATATGATTTTGAAGTTATTGTGAAACCAAGACGATTGAATGCCATACTAGATCATCTGTCACGCATTGAAACAAGAGAGGAGCCTACTAATTTGGAGGAAGGACTACCTGATGCGCAGCTCTTTGTGGTGCGCGTTGCGGACAATCACTTTGAAGATATTATACACTTCCTGATGACGGGAATGACTCTAGAAGGATATACTAGCCAACAAAAGAAGGAATTGGTGGTGCACGCAACAGACTTTTCTATCATTGTAAGACACTTATATAAAATGGGATCAGATGAAATACTGTGATATTATGTGCCAGAATTTGAATGAAACAACATCCTTGCTGAGTCTCATGGAGGAGCCATAGGAGGACATTATGCGGGAAAAGTAACAACGCATAAGATTCTATGCATTGGGTTGTGGTGGCCTACACTACATAAGGATTCAAAAGGATATTGTAGGGCATGCGATGCATGCCAAAGGACTCGCAGACCATTGCAGAGGGATGAGTTGCCTCTGAATCCGTAGATATTGCTACATCCCTTCAAGAAGTGGGCAATTGACTTTGTAGGACCAATTCAGCCTCCAGGGAAGAAGACGGGTACACGGTACATCATCACAACGACTGAGCATTTAACTAGATGGGCAGAGGCGCAGCCTGTGAAGGAATGTACAAGCGCAACAACAACAAAATTCATCTTTGAGTACGTGCTGACGAGGTTTGGTTGTTCGAAAATTTTAATGGGCAATTGCGGTACACATTTTCTTAATGAAACAATCAACGTGTTGACGGAGGAATTTCAGGTTTACCATCAGAAGAGTACGCCGTATCACCCGTAGGCTAATGGGGCGGTAGAAGCATTTAATAAGATATTGGAGAGGGTTCTGACGAATGTTTACAATGCACAAAGAAATGAATGGGATGTGCACGTACTCATGGTGTTATGGGCTTACAGAACAACTTGTAAGGAGCTGACCGAACAAATGCCTTTCATGCTAGTTTATGGCGTTGAAGTTGTGATGCCAATGGAATACATTGTACCTAGTCTGCGCATAATGGCATTCACAGGAATGGAAAATCGCGAAGCCATGGAAGAAAGGTTTGCGCAACTCACAAAACTGGAAGAAGATAGGTTTTTGGCTAGATTCCATTAGCAAGTTCAAAAGGAGCGCGAAAAGGCATGGCACGATCAGCACATCAAACTACGCACCTTCAAGGTAAGTGATTTAGTGTAATTATATGACAACAAGTTTGAAAATTTTCCAGGAAAATTTCGAATGCATTGGCTGGGGCCCTATGTAATCAAGGAGATTACCGTTGGTGGAGCAGTTCAGTTGGTGAAGTTGAATGGAGAGCCATTTCCCAAGAAGGTGAATGGTAGCCGATTGAAGCCATACACCGGGGATCCGACTAGATGACTATATGATGGAAGCATATTCTTAGCGCTCTAGGAACCTGAAAGGAGGCACATGACTATAAACTACATTGCCTGGGTTGTAGAGCTGCATGATTGGGGAACTGCGCGAAATGGAGGGTTGTCACAAGTGTCAGCAAAAGGACGAGGGGAGCTGCGCTATTGAAAGAGAGATCGCACAGGGTAACCAGAAAGTGACTGTTAGGGTCACTATTCATGATTTGATAGTGGGAAAATAGCTAAATGGAGCAGGGGGCGACAATTAAGTCAAAATTTAAGAGCAAGATCTTTGAAAATCTGTCGCCACTCTAGCATTTATCAACAGGTTTTGGGGGGAATGTCGGATTCAATTCCGAAATTGCCTATAAATTATAGATGGCCGACCAATGAAAAACACTTGGCATTTTGAGAATTGAGGTGTTGAGCTATCAGACGCGCATGAACCTTGACTATTTCGAGGCTTTAGTAGCAAGTTCAGTGTTTGAGATATTACCGAAGGAAACTCAAGAGCTCTTAACTAGCATCATGTTGGCACCCGTGGAGACTGCAAGTGTTGGAGAAGTGATGGCAGCTGAGGGAGCTGCCTCAGAGGTAGCGAGTGTAGAGGTACCTGCATAAATACCCAAATCACCAAGTTCACCCAGGCCGAGGCCTATGCCGACCAGAGAGGGTCCAAAACCAAAGAAGGATAAGCAGAAAGCGACAAAACCGGTGCACGCGTCACCTAGAAAACACCTACAGAAAGAGAAGTCCACTGCACAAAAGAAGGGCAAGGTAGTAGACCTGGAACATGACAAGGACTTAGAAGACGTTGATATGGGCATGGAAGACATTGATATGGGGGCATAAGACATTGACGTTGAGGGGGCTGACCCTATCTCCAAGTTGCCAGCATATGTCCCTTCGCGCCAAGGCAAGGTGAAGGTACCAAAGGACATCGATGAGAACAAAATCATACTTTTCACATTGTTGCTACGAGACAAAATCACATTTGAAGGTCCGTGCCTGGCACGCATCCCCCATTTAAAGCTGGAGGATTGGGATTTGGAAGATACAGAGCGCTTTCCCCACTTGGCCACTAATACATTCATGCATTGCGTCTTCTATAAAGAGTCTGGTGTGACCACGCTAGAGCCAAGATAGTGGATAAAATGGTTGGACAAGGCATGAGTCTTGAGCCTGCTATGGGTGCTGCATTACAACCGTGCGCCCATAACTTTGATAGTGATCAAACAGCTATTATGCTTGGTGCACGATGGATGCCTGTGGTTAGGAGAACCGATCACTGACATGTTGATCCAGAGGATCACTTTGCTCCCGCATTCAGGCTTGAATCCGACCACGGCATTTGGCGGGAAGACGGGTGACCGCAACCTTGCCGAATGAATGAAGGACAAGTTCAAGCTTGCTAAGATACCACGCGGCTACTCCATCTCCAACATAACCAACCACGCGGTTAAAGCAGCCACCCAGATCTTGGCGGGGAAAATAATGAGGAAGTGTTGCGCAAAGGAAGTGCCGACACCGGTTGTATCTTTAGCGGCCCAGTGCGCTGAGGGCATACAATTTAACTGGGTGCGCTACCTCTGCAGTGAGTTCCTTGCGAACTGCAAAGAAGCACAATACCAAAGCAAGACCTTCCACTATGCATGGTTGCTGCTATCGATTGTACTGGTTGCGTGGGACTTACTAGAGGACAGTCAGTGTCCTCCCATTGGAGTTGCCAGAAGCAGCGAAGTTCACTTCGCTCTGGGCCACGAAGGACCCCCAAAGGGTCAAGGACAATAAGATATTTTGGATTCTCATGGAATCAAGTATCCATGCCACAATCAACCATAAGTCGTGTCTCTCACCATTTGTCTTTGAGCAGTTGTCCGAATATGTGGAGTTCAAGGCGAACTTCCACTGCATTTCCATCAGAGCGTGGAAGGACCCCACACAAAAATGGTATGATCTTCCATACTTGGCGATGATGATGCAATATCCATGGTTTTAGAGAGTTGGCCAGTAGAGTGGTGCACGACCTCAGATTTATGAGCTGGGTCTAGTAAGTTTGCCGTGAAGCAAAAGAAGGAAGAGGCCAAGGTAAAGATGGAGTAGTTGGCTAAAAGATGGAGGAAGGAAGTCAAGGACAAAGCCAAAGTAGAGCGTGCTGCCAAAAAGCAGGTAGAAGGGGAGGAGGAAGAGGAAGAGCGTGACTCTGATAGGAGTCAAAAGTCGCCTTCTCTGCAGATGGTTCGGTCAATGCTCCATCCGGCAGCGCGATGGATCCTCAGGCCATCGAGCTGCCGGATGGAGCATTGACCACAGAAACAGAGGCTGACAGGGCCATCGTTAGCACCCTCAAGAAAGTCGAGTTAAACTTGGCCGCGCTTCCAAGTGAAGCCCTTTAGACCCTGCAGGATGGTGTGATAGCGAAACTACGGGCTCAGGAACAGCATGCCTTGAATGTTATCAATGAGAAGAAGGTGAACAATGCCCATATGTTCGTAGAAAAGACGTCCACGATTGATCTTCTTAAGAAGGTCATAGAAAAGAATGAGCGCACAACAATTGTGGTCGCTGAGGCATGCCGAACTGTTCCAGAGCTGAACATCCCAGAAGATGCGCCAGTTGACGCAAGAATCCAGAAGCTTACTACAGGTGTGCATGACGCACGAACATAGCTGGATAAGGTTTAGTTTGAACTAAACCTTAAGATCACAGAACTTGAGTTGAGGGCCTAGTCTTCGACTCCACCAAAAGTCAGTGAGCAACCCATTATCAAAGATGTCATTGAAGCTATTGATACCATAGTGAAGGATTGCACTGTGCTCTTTGAACAAGTGCTTGAAGAAGTTACCGGTGTACAGGAAGATCCCAACTTGCAATGGCTAGAAACTGAGGCACGGGAGCTACAACAGAGGTACAATGAGGTCAAAGCAACGACGCACACCATCACCATCACGCAAAGGTTGGCGAAGCTACATGAAGTGAAGGCACTAAAGGAACAGGTGGACATAGCTCAGCACAAGGAGGCAGTATTGAAGGCCAGATAGGGGCCTTGGTTAGAGGAAGCTTATGTGCTTACGACCTCCATTGAAGGAAAATTGGCCAGTTTACAGGCGACACAATAGAAAATATAGACAGATAGTGCAGGACCAACGACGGGGCAGCTGGTCGAGAAGGCTAAGCAGGCGGCGACCCAATGTACTGCCGAGGTCGCCGTAGTATAGGTGGAGCTGGGAGGTTTTCGCGACAAGATTTCCACACTTGCCGAGTGACTCAGGGTGAGTCACCAGATTTGTGTTGGGGCTTGTTGGGAATGGGTCCCCTAGGGTCAATTTTGGGGTTAAAAGCCCAAGTTTTGGGGCTAAAGGTGCAAGTTTTGTATAAAGAAAGTAAAGTCCCCGCATTTTGTGGTCGCGGAGTGCGAAGATGTAAACAGTGAAAAAGGGTTTTTTCCCTTAGTTTATGTAGCTTGTGTCGGCTTGATGAGATCCACCCTTGGTCCGCGGACCATGGGAATGTATAAAAAGGGAATCTTAGAAGAGTCTAAGGCAGTTCATTTCTTAGTAAGTTCTTGGGCAAGTGATTGATGTAATGGGTCTGTGAGAGCTAAGAGCGAAGAGTCTTAGTGTAGGAAGAGGATCTGCAGCTGAGTGCACAGAGGCCTAGGGTAGAAGTCCATAGCTGAGTGCGCGGACCCCTGCAACTGTGTGCGTAGGGAAGTTAGGGTCTGTACTAGAGATTTGAAACATCAATAAAGAAAATTATTCTGGAGATATCTGTGTATGAGTTATTTTACTTCTGTTATGAATGTATGCGGTTATGTTATGTTGAATACTGGGTGTATGATTTAATGCTGTATTGATGCGTGAATCTAGTGTTCTACTTTTTCATATGAATGCAAGTAAGAATATCTATTTACGCGAAGATAATCATAATGCATGTTGAAGTTAACCAATACTTAAGCTAATCTGGGTAGACACAGAAGTAAGGGTAAGTATAGAGGCGCGTAAGCCTGTTTAGCGTACGCGAAGGACAATCACAGACCTTCACGAAGGTCTTGAAGCCGAATAAGAGAAGTATATCGATAAGACCTAAGGGGATCCTCAGTCTGTGTGAAGGAAGGGTTTAGATATAAAACGACATCACAACTATCTAAGGGTGTGGAAACCTAGTTCCTACTTCCCCCCATACTGATTCGGGTGAGACTTCAGTCTGCACTCTGTGGATTGATGTCGAAAAGGCTAGTAGTGTAGGGATTTGCTTGGCTAAGTAAGGCTGAACCTGGGTTAGGGCCCATCAAGCCAACATGCACGTTTTAAGAAAGTGATTCCTCACCTTTTCCCCAAAGGCCATAGTCTCCTGTATGAGAATGACGGAATGACCATGTGATCGGATAATATCTCGAATGGTCATCCATTTTGGGTGATTTGCAAGCCCCCTCATATTGAAAAAATGATAATCATAAGGGTGAGATATGTCTGGGCATATCATCTCCAAGGGCCCAAGAGTCAAATACGATGTGAAATGGCCCCTATGTTTTGTTGAAAATAGCAAGAAGAAATGTTAAAAATAACATCAATAAAAATCCTAATTTAATTTTGTCCTTTAATTAAATTAGGAATTAAATTCTAATTCTAATTCTAATTCTCATAGCGACTTGTAATAGTTAACTACGTTATTTTGAATTAGTTGGCTCAGTTAATTCGACTTGGGTGTCTATATAGAGTCATATAGAGTGGTTTCTAAATTTTAGGGGCCCAGTTTGAGTTCTTTTCAGTTGTAATTATTTAACTTAGTTTAGCTGAGTTAAATTCAGTTAAACTAATTCCAACTTATGGAGGAATCAGTGGGAGATCCAGTAGTGGGGTGTAACCTGCGGTAGTGGGGTGTAACCAACACTACTCAACTAGTAAACTGAAGATTCTCTCATAATTAACTCATGCATGTAAAATCAAAGAAAGATCCAATTGAGATTTGAGTTTAGGGACAATGTACTATCAGTTGTATAATCATCTGAATTATACAGATGGTGCATGCAATCAGAGGAAGGCCTATGATGGATTGCACAGTTATGGATGAGGAATGTCCCAACTAAATATGGGATAATCCCCTAGGAAGCTGCACAAAGAAATAAGAGCTTGGAAGGCAACATATTTGGCTATGTATTAGCTAGAGCTTGTTTGTGAAGTAGTGAGATAGATTGAGATAGTGCAGAGGTTGCTCTGGCTTGAGTAAAGCATTGTAATCTTCTCATATTTTATGGTTAATGCAATATAAAGATAGCAGGGGTTTTTAGTTGTGGCTTTCCCCAAAAAATTATTGTGTTATGTGTGATTGAATTATTTCTCTTTTATGCTTAGAGATTTCATCAATCAATTATCGTTTCTACTGATGAATACAGTGGATTCAAGCCAATTGTTTTAGCCTATTACAATATGTAGTTTGAATATACAAGGAATTAGTCCAAGGAGTGAGGTGGGAAGATATGAAACCTTAGTCCACGAGTTTCAGAATTTAGGCAAGATCCATTAGGTGTTTTTGTCTCATGGATCATTAGTCAGAAACAACACAATTTTCCCAGTAGACAGTTGCAGACACAATTGATTCAGTTTATTTTGTTTGGATGCTTTTTCGTTGCAGATGTTGCAGTAGAAACAACAACAATGACAAGTGTTGCATGCATTACATTCCAAAGATATCGGATCGAGATAGAGTTTAATTTATTTCTTGTTGAGAGGGACTGTTGAAAATAACAACAAGAAATGTTAAAAATAACATCAAGAAAAATCCCAATTTAATTTTGTTTAAATTAGGAATTAAATTGCAATTCTAATTCTCATAGCAACTTGTAATAGTTAACTAAGTTATTTTGAATTAGTTGGCTCAATTAATTCGACTTGGATGTCTATCTAGAGTCATATAGAGTGGTTCCTAAATTTTAGGGGCCCAGTTTGAGTTCTTTTCAGTTGTAATTATTTAATTTAGTTTAGTTGAGATAAATTCAGTTAAACTAGTTCCAACTTATGGAGGAATCAGTGGGAGATCTAGTAGTGGGGTGTAACCTGCAGTAGTGGGGTGTAACCAACATTGCTCAACCAGTAAACTGAAGATTCTCTCATAATTAACTCATGCATGTAAAATTAGAGAAAGATCCAATTGAGATTTGAGTTCAGGGACAATGTACTATCAGTTGTATAATCATTCGAATTATACAGATGGTGCATGCAATCAGAGGAAGGCCTATGATGGATTGGGCAGTTATGGATGAGGAATGTACCAATTAAATATGGGATAATCCCCTAGGAAGCTGCACAAAGAAATAAGAACTTGGAAGGCAACATATTTGGCTATGTATTAGCTGGAGATTGTTTGTGAAGTAGTGAGATAGATTGAGATAATGCAGAGGTTGCTCTGACTTGAGTAAAGCATTGTAATCTTCTCATATTTTCTAGTTAATGCAATATAAAGATAGCAGGGGTTTTTAGTTGTGGATTTCCCCAAAAAATTATTGTGTTATGTGTGACCAAATTATTTCTCTTTTATGCTTCAAGATTTCATCGATCAATTATCGTTTCTGCTGATGAGTAGAGTAGATTCAAGTCAATTGTTTTAGCCTATTACAATATGTAGTTTGAATCTACAAGGAATTAGTCCAAGGCGTGAGGTGGGAAGATATGAAACCTTAGTCCACAAGTTTCAGAATTTAGGCAAGATCCATTAGGTGTTTTTGTCTCATGGATCATTAGTCAGCAACAACATAACTTTCCCAATAGATAGTTGTAGACACAATTGATTCAGTTTATTTTGTTTGGATGCTTTTTGGTTGTAGATGTTGCAGTAGAAACAACAACAGTGACAAGTGTTGCATGCATAACATTCCAAAGATATCGGATCGGGATAGAGTTGAATTTCTTTCTTGTTGAGAGGGAGTGTTGAAAATAGCAACAATAAATGTTTAAAATAACATCAAGAAAAATCCCAATTTAATTTTGTTTAAATTAGGAATTAAATTGCAATTCTAATTCTCATAGCAACTTGCAATAGTTAACTAAGTTAATTTGACTTAGTTGGCTCAGTTAATTCAAGTCAGGGGTCTATCTAGAATCATGTAGGGTTGTTCCTAAATTGTAGGGGCCTAGGTTAAGTTCTTTTTAGTTGTAATTATTTAATTCAGTTTAATTGATTTAAATTCAGTTAAGCTAGTTCCAACTGATGAAGGAATTAGTGGGAGATCCAATAGTGGGGTGTAACCTACAATAGTCGTATGTAACGAACATTGCTCAACCATTGGACTGAAGATTCATTCATAATTAAATAATGTATGTCAAATAAGAGAAAGACCTAGTTGAGATTTATTAGTTGTATAATCATCTGAATTGTACAAATGGTACATATAATCAGAGGAAAGCCTATGATGGATTGAACATTTATAGATGAGGAATTTCCCAATTAAATATGGGCTAATTCCCTAGGAAACTGCGCAAGGAAATAGGAGCGTGGTAGACAAAATGTTATTTGTTGGAGCTTGTTTGTGAAGTAGTGAGATAGATTGAGATAGTGCAGAGGTTGCTTGGGCTTGAGTAAAGCTTTGTAATCTTCTCATATTTTCTAGTTAATGCAATATATAGATAGTAGGGGTTTTTAGCTGTGGATTTCCCCATAAAATTATTGTGTTATGTGTGATTGAATTCTTTCTCTTTTATGCTTCGTGATTTCATCAATCAATTATTGTTTCCGTTGATGAGTAGAGTAGATTCAAGTGAATTGTTTTAGCCTATTACAATATGCAATTTGAATCTACAAGGAATTTCTACATGGTGTCATAACTAGATTTATAGAAATTTCTACATGGTATCAGAGCTGAAATCACAATAGAAGAGAAGAATTCGAAGTTGTCCTTGCAGATTGATGGAGCTCTAGTTCAGGGCAGATCCAGAAGACCCTATGTGCAGACTTCTTAATGGAGCTAGAAGGATGCTAGTGGGTAGATCAATGAGCCAATGTTTAGTGACACAAAAAAGAGTTTTGATAATTGATATTGCTAGATTGAGGAGAAGAGAGACTTTCCATAGGGAGATCGAGACTCAAAGGGAGTCTAGCTTCAGAGGCAACATCCTTATGGAAGCTAGTACTTCAGGATCTGGGGAGATCAAGCTAATTATTGCAGTAGTTGCAACAACAGTGCCGACAAAACAACAAAGCACATGCAACCATAACTCTAGGTGTGAGGTGGGGCGATATGAAACCTTAGTCCAAGAGTTTCAGAATTTAGGCAAGATCCATCAGGTGTTTTGTCTCATGGATCATTAGTCAGCAACAACACAATTTTCCCAGTAGACAGTTGCATATACAATTGATTCAGTTTATTTTGTTTGGATGCTTTTTGGTTGCAAATGTTGCAATAGAAACAACAACAGTGACAAGTGTTGCATGCATAACATTCCAAAGAAATCCGATCGGGATAGAGTTGAATTTGTTTCTTGTTGGGAGTGAGTGTTGAAAATAGCAACAAGAAATGTTAAAAATAACATCAAGAAAAATCCCAGTTTAATTTTGTTTAAATTAGGAATTAAATTGCAATTCTAATTCTCATAGCAACTTGTAATAGTTAATTAAGTTTTGCTTAAGCAAGAGTCGTGCCTTCTAATTCATTAAATCGAGCATAATTTACAAAATTTACACCAAGCCACCAAACTGTGTGGTCTAAGGCTTGCTAGGAGCGTACTCGACAGAAAATAAGCAAAAGAGTACAAAAAAGAAGAAGGGGGAAACACAGGGTCCGAGAACTCTCCCCTCAAAAAGTCGCGCCAACAAAAACCTTACATGCCTTTAAATTCCAACCGTCCAAACTTCTCAAGAAATCCGATGCCTGAGATCCTTTTCGCATCATGAAGAAGCAAGATGGAAAACCCCCGGACCCCACCAAACCGCACGTTCAATCCCGATCGTTGATCGGTCAAATCCCATCGGACGGCGGATCTGCCTATCACATGGCCGAAGTGAACGAACAAAAGCGTGCGATGAGGGTGGTTTTTAGGTCCAACCCTCATCCACGTGTTAAGATATGAATGGAATCACTACCCCAAGAAATTATACCGTGTTGAAAATTCAACAAGATGATGGAGCTTAGTGAAAAGAAGTTGCCTTCACTAAGTGGGCCCGTAGGCTATTTTTGTCGCAAAGTCTATTTCTAAACTATGTCTATTTTTAGACATATGGATCATGGTCTATGAGTTGTAGGATGCTATTTGTGGATGATTGGTCATGTTGGTAAAAATAGATGGAACTCTATTTTTAGACATATGGGCGGAGTCTATTTTTAGACTGCTAGTCTAAATATAGAACAATTGAATATTATTAGCTCTTAATAATATTTGGACTATAAACATTATCTTATTCTCTTGGAGCACTTCAGTTCGAGCTAAGGATGTGGCACATGCAACTGTCCAGAAGGAAATATGCTTTTCTTATGGGTTACTTGAGCTATTGCATGGAGGACTTCAGTTAAGACTTCAGTGATTGAGTTCTGTGGAGTTGGATCAGGAGTTGATGGAGTTGTGCTCAGTTTGACTTAGTTGAACTAGTTGTATTTAGTCTAACTGATAAATAGACTAATGTTGAGTGGTGTGAATTAGTTATTAATTAATTCACCAATTATTAACTCATGAATCAACTGAGGAATACATCAGTTAACTCAGTGCATGGACAGTTCAATGGAGACAAGTGTTAGAGGTGAGTGAAAGGGCAAGACAGCTGTCAGTTGTGACTATAGTTGTGCATGTGATTTTCACAATCAGTGGGATTGAATTGCCAATGAGGATTGCGTAGTGTTACACAAGGGAAATACGAGTTTGGTTCAGCCATTCTCATCCATTCTCTATGCAGGATTGCGCAGTGGAGGTAGGCAAGCAATAAAGGTGATTTGAGCCAGTGAGTGATTCAGATCTATGTTGTATTTTGTGTAACAGGTGGAGCTAGTATTGTACTATGTACTGTTACATGATCTCAATCAATATAATATACAGATAGTTTGGGGTTTTTAGCGAGATGCTTTCCCCGTGAAATATTGTCTTATGTGTGATTGATGCTTCTATATTCGCATGCGATTGTTTCTTTATACTGCTAAATTGATGATCAACGTAGAGGAGGTTATGTATTATGCATGATTCCGCAAATAGTGTATAATCAGGATAATCTCTATGAATAAGTGTCATATTATTCTGAAATTTCTACATGGTATCAGAGCTGGTTGATTTATAGAAGAGATTTCTACAGGATATCAAAGCGAAGTTGATCATCAGATCTATTATTTAGAAAGTGTTTACGTTTTATTTCTTCAGGCAGAGTCTATAATCGGGCCAGGTAGCCTCTGGATTCATCCTTCTTTTGGAAGGTGAGATATCCGGTGAATGCCCATACAGTCGATCTCTGTATGAGAAATACTTTGTTCTCACGAATTTTAAGATCAGAAGCGGTTGAGTTTTGAGTTGGTGGAATTCGAATTTGCAGTAGTGTTTTCTTGGTGTCAAAAGTTGCCAATGTCTTTCAACGGATTGCGATTGGAGTATGCCCTTGAGGGTAGCTCGAACTATATTGCATGGAAGGACAGGATGGAGGCTGTGTTAGATGATAATGGGTTGAAGGAGTTCATAGATGCAGATGTCCCAAAACCTACTGATGCTGCTCAAATCAGGGATTGGCAAAAGAAGACAACAAAGTGTCGAAGGATTCTGTTGGAGGGCATGAGGGATCACATTGTGTCCAACCTCCATGGAAAGGCTTCTCCATACTTGATGTGGAAAGCGTTGATAGATCTATTCCAAAGCAAGAGAGACCAGAGGAAGTTGGCGCTCAAGGATAAACTCAGAAACATCAAAGCTGAGAATGGAGACAGTATGCCCAAGTATCTCACGAAGTTCACCCAATGCCGGGATGAGCTGGGAAGTGTGGGGGTGACTGTCGATGATGAGGACTTGGTGAGCTTGGCTATCCTTGGTCTTCCGAAGAGTTGGCATTCCTATCAGGACTCTGTCAATGGTCAGGAGAAATTGACAGGATGGGAGAGACTTTGGTCGGATCTTGTGCAAGAGGAGATCAGGCAGAATACCAGGGACGGATCTTCATCAAAGGCATCTGATGAAGAAAATTGCGCTTTGGCTGCCAAAGCGAAGAAGCGGAAGAACAAGAAAGCTTCTCATTCCAGTGCGAAAGGCAAGAAGCAGGACATGTCCAAGGTGAAGTGCTTTCACTGTCACCAGCACGGACATTATGCCACAAATTGTCCGCAGAAGAAGAAAAATAAGCAACCTGCTAGATCTACAACGGGAGAGGCCTTAGCCTCGCAGTTTGAGCTGGATTTTTCACTGATCGCATGCTTGGTATCAAGTGTGATGGGATCTGTATGGTTCTTGGACAGTGGTGCGTCTTTTCACATGACAGGGGATCGAGATTTGTTTTCTGATCTGGATGAGAAAGATCTTAGAGTGCACATCAAGATGGGCGATGATGGTAGATACAGTGCGACCAGTATCGGTACCATTTCCTTTGAGAGGGAGTTTGGTAAACCCTTCGTATTGAATGAAGTGATGCATGTTCCAGGATTGAAGAAGAATCTTATCTCTGTGGCGATGTTAAAAGACAAGGGATATGATGTCGTTTTCAGCAAGGGAAAGGCTTTCCTGCGCAGTAAGACAACTGGAGAAACCCGGAGGATAGGGGTTCGAGTCAAGAACCTTTATCAATTGCATGTAGATGGCTACGCAACAATGGCATGCAAGGCATAAGGAGTGGTGAGCCGAGATGATGGCGAGTTGTGGCACCGGAGATTGGGCCACCTTCACCATGGAGCCTTGAAGATACTGCAACAGATTTCTACTAGGCTTCCTAAAGGCACTCTTGCATAGTCAGATCAGTGTAAGGGGTGTACTTTGGGAAAATTTGTGAAAGCCACCTTTCACGAGAAGGATAGTCGCGCCACGACGATCCTTGAGAGAATTCACACAAACATGTGTGGACCTTTCTCAGTAGATTCGACATCAAAGCACAGGCACTATGTGATCTTTGTTGATGATTTCTCTCGAATGTGTTGGATCTTCTTCATGCAGAAGAAGAGCGAGACATACTCAAAGTTCTGTGAGTTCAAAGCACTGGTCGAGAAGGAATCAGGGAAGAAGATGAAGGCTCTTAGGAGCGAAAATGGTGGTGAATTCATCTCTGGCGAGTTCAAGGACTTTTGCAGTGCAGAAGGGATTCAAAGAGAGCTCAGAGCTCCCCATAACTCACAGCAGAACGGGGTTGCTAAGTGGAAGAACAAAACGATCGTGGGTACTGCATGGGCGATGTTGCATGATCAGGGCCTACCCCTTCACTTGTGGGCGGAGGCATGCAATACTGCAGTATATGTGCAGAACCGTTGTCCTCACAAGATACTTGGCATGAG